>WSXT02222111.1:0-16860 GCA_011762715.2 Neuroterus valhalla | reverse complement strand
TAAAGAAGTCTTTGGAATAAATGTTAATTTGAATTCACGTATGTTAAGTTCGTTCTTGGTTTGGTTAAAGTTATGTAACTGAAAATTTGAGGTTTATTAAAGTGTGTTCCTTTGTTTTTAAGATTGATTAGGACCAACGTTATCAATAAAATTTTTATAAAACTAGTATCATTCCATCTCATTTGAAACGGAGGAACCGCTAAACGAATGATGGTGATATGTTTTGAAAATACAGGTTGCTCTGAAATTGTCTGTCTCTGATTTGATTGTCACGACTCTTCTCTGATCGAATTGAAGTATGTTCCAGAGTTCGCGCAGGATGCTTATGCACGCGCGAGAATAGTAAGCACCTATTGGTTATTTACAACCTTCAATAGTTCAAAAACTATTGATCGTAAAACATTTTGCAACTAGAAGTTCTTGTTTATTCTTGCACAAGGAATTTGCACATACAAGGAATATGATGAGTTGAGGATCACCCTGTATACGGTTAAAGGCAATAAGGAAAATCAAATAATAACTTCTTAGAAAAGAGAAAATGGAAGAAGAGTTGCGGAATTGAATAACAATCTCTGGAATGATAGAAATAAGAGAAACTGGGAGCCCAGGGCAAGGTAAAAAAGGGTGCGAACTTCTAGAATTAAGAGTAATGTTGAGACGATATTGTGAGAAATAGTTGGTACGGTAGGAAATAAGGTATGTAGAAAAGAAAATATGAGCATGTATATGTTCATGCAATGGTTATTTGAAGACTCTTAAACCCGTGGAAGTTTCTATGGAGGAAAATTTGCTCATATGGATTCGTTTAAATATACATTCATTTCTGAAAGGATGAAAAATATTTCACAGGAAACTCAATGATTCAGATTATTATCAGTTATTTACATTGAATGAGGAGTAAAATTTCATGATATTTAGAAAAGTTAGATGAGTGTATGTTTACAATGATTATTTTCTGGTAAGGGATCTGACAGAAATTATATTTTCATTCCGTTTCATTTCGTTCTTGCTGGTGAAACGGTCACTTTCTAACCAATGCCTGAGGCTAGGCTACCCGAGAACACGAGGAAAAGTCCTACAGCAAGGTAGTCGCCAGGAAGGCGAGGCACGGTAGGGAGAGGTCCGAGCAAGCGACACCAGGTGCGCAGGACCCTCTCTCCCGCAACCAGCCGCGCGAGTAGACGGCATAAGAAGGCATGCGAGACTCGATTCTGGGACTCTCGGTGGACGCAGGAAACCGCAGTTTTTGAACCAGTAGTCCACCGGACTACAGGTAAATATTAATTTAATTCTTCCTTTTTAGCACATCGGGTACGCTGCATCAGGCTCCGGTCAAGTATTCGCATTTTCTTTGGTTTTCTCTGGGTACGCTGTATCAGGCTCCAGGAACTGACTGATTTTTGCTTTATCTGGGTACGCTGTACCAGGCTCCAGAAACTGATTGTTTTCTCTTTGTTTTATCTGGGTTCGCTGTACCAGGCTTCAGAATCTGATCATTTTATATGGTTCTATCTGGGTACGCTGTATTAGGCTCCAGAGACCAATTGCTCTATTCCTTGTTTTATCTGGGTACGCTGTATCAGGCTCCAGACCCTTAAAGTATTACTCTGCTTGTTGATTGTGCTAGATTCCTGGGTACGCTGTCTCAGGCTCCAGGACAACTAGTCATTCTTTAAGCATCACCGGAAATATCTGGGCACGCTGCAACAGGCTCCAGTATCTTTTCCATTTTGTTTCTTTTAGGTACGAAGTTTTAGGTTACATAACCCCTCCTTCTGAGGTAATCCGGGTGCACTAGGTCAGGCCCCGGAAAGGTTATTTACAGGTGTCCAATCAGTCCACCCTGATGCGCACGGCTCACAAGGATTGATTTTTTTATTATAACAGGATAATTTTGTATGCGTACTACGCAGAACAAGGGGATTCCGAAGTAATTCAAGACTGATTTATTGTAAGATCAGAGAGGTTCACGACTGAGTAGATTGAGCACGTCGTTATACACTTGATTTGAAATAATAAATGTAATTTATTAGAACTGCAAAATTTCAATTTATCTTCTCCTTTCTGGATCCAACATTACTACTTTTAGGATTAAGGGCATCAATAAATAACCCCATCCATATCCCGAACTCTTTCACTGGAAAATGAGAATTTTGTATAAGTAGCTGAAATTTGTGATAACTCGCACTCGAGATTCGCAGGGAGTGTCCGCTAATGCAAATTGTTAAATTGATTGAAATCAATAACAACAATGAATAAAGACTTTTCAATAGTGCTTTTTGACGACTTGAAGAAAACTTACCGCTCCTATGAAAACTGGATTTGGACGAAATTAAAATTTGAAACAAAAACTGACCTTCCTAGGAAAAACTGGTTGATAAGGAATTGGTGATCAGTTTGTATAATAAAAGTTTTGTTTCCTCTGATGTATTTTTTCTCAAAATTGACATTTTTGTATTTTTATGTCATTTTTCACGATTAAAACAAAAAACCATTTATTTCACTTTAGAAATGTGTGCAGCAGAATGGTGGATCTATCAAGGATAAACATTTTTGCTACCCACCAATTGTTCCGTATCTAGTATAGTGTTGCTGGAAAGTGGAGTCCTTCATTTCTAATTAGTATATTTCCGGATAAAAACAAAAACTATGTGTCTCTCAAGAAAACAGTAGCATTCACTTTGTTTGAGGATAAATAATTTCGGTCTTCAAAAGTTTCTCCGTATCTCATATAGGTAGCTGGAGAGTGAAATTCTCTCATTTAGATTGGTATTTTTCACGAATTAAACGAACCATGGTAAGACATTCCTGGTTAACGAACTGATCTTCCCTTTTTAAGTCTCGGAACTGTGTAGCAAACGACAATGGAATCGGATGATTCTTCCAAAAGTTATCCGGTATACAGACAACAAAGACAACAGAAAACCGTCATAAAACCTGTTTGTTTTCGGATTAGGGAGATCTCAGCACGTGGAAATTTATTAAATCCATGAATGTCAATTTTCACATATAACCAATACCTGCTATGGTCTAGCACACACATTTTGTTTGGGAAAAAAATTAGGACTTGCTATTTTAAATTGAACTGAATGGGTTTAAGATAAAAATTTTCAACTTTTTACAAAGTTAGAGTGTAAACGACCAGACAGTTCGCACGTTTATTTACGTTGATAACGATGTCGATTCAAAACGTACGCAACTGTCAAGGGGAAAAGGGTTTTGGAGATGGTAAGGGAGCGTGGCTTGTGTCCGGCCGTATAAGCACTACCTTTTTTGAATGGATGTCAATCGAGCTAAATTAAAATCATTCTCTTCTAATAAAAAAAGAAGTCATGTGATCGGCATGAAATCTCGTTATCCTTCTTAGTTTTTCATTCTTACATGCTACTTACAACACTGCACAAAAAAAATTTCTTTATCGCGTTTTGCACTACTGTAATAAATAGGTTTTCTGAATGATCTGCTGAGAACTTCGCTTAACGCACATGGACATTGACAAATGTCTAGAAATGGCTTCCTTCGACGAAGAAGGTGTAGATCTTACGACAGTGACAGGGCCGTGGACTTGCATTCGCAGATGATAAAAATGTTACAGTCGAAACAGGTGATGATCTGCAGAGGAAGATGAAGAGACTGGATACCAGCATGATGATTGTGGGTCTTAAGGAATGGAGAAATTGATAATTTCGTGAATCTGGGAAGTTCATTTACTGCTGATGGAAAGATAAATTCACAGAGCGCAAAACATATGAATGACGGCAGAAAGATTCTCTGCAGTGTATGAGCTATTACCACGAGTAGAAATTTAACAAATAAGGTTAAAATTGCGATATATTATTACGCGCTTGCACCCAATGTGCTGTATGGTAGCAAGAACTAGATGTATGAAGAAACGGATAGGAGTAAATTGAACGTGATTGACATGGTATGCCTGCGAGATTTGGTCGATAAAACGATAATGGACAAAGAAAGTAATGAGTGGGTTCTCAATGACAAGAGTGGAAGATATTTTTCAAGATAATTTGATAATTTTGAGAAGATTGATGAAAACGATTGAAGAAACAAGTGTACAGAGTAGGTAAGTAGTGTACAGAGAGGTCGACCGAAAAAAAAAATTGGAATGTGCGAATGAGACTCTGAAGAGGAAAGGAAGTAATAGAAACACAAGAGCTTGCATGAGAAGGTGTACGGAAGCAAAATATGTATAAGTATAAGTAAGGGCACAATCCCCACAACTGATTTCCGTCGCAAGATACTGGCAACTTCCCCTGTACTTTTCCATGACGGACCCATAGGTCCCAAAACTCTAAGAGGGAAGGGGGTGCAGGGTCAGCGCTCACCCATCGACAAGCACAACCCTCGCGTACCTACAATCTTATACCTTTTCTGAATAAACATCTTGCTAAACTTACTCCCGCCTCTCCCTGTTGAACTTTATTTCTACACACTTTTGACCACAACAGGTACAGAGGTAGCAATTTGTAAGATTCAGTTAGTCTCTTCGAATGATTCAAAGTCTGCGGGCTGATAAATTTTCACTTTGAAATTGAAAGAATAATCGTAGATAACTTGAAGAGAAGCTCCTTCGAGACTCTATAGCGTCCCAGGTCTGGTAAAGTTTACCGAAGGGGTGTCATCTATTAAAAAACAGGAAAAAGAATCCAAACTGAAGAAATGATAATTCTGCAGTTAGCAATATAAAACAAACATTTTTGGAATCTATGCATTTTTTCAATCGAAAGGAATGCCATTTCCCTATCAAGTTCGAAAATGAGGGAAGTTATAAATATTTAAATCAATATTTAACTGAAGTTCTTTAAACTGAATGTTTCGTTACGACTGTCTCATGGTAGGTAGTTTGACAGACTATTTTCTTTTTTTTTTAATTTTAAGATTTTGAAATATTCTCAACTTGACCTTTATAGATTTCGCGTCCACAAGGCTTGACGAAGTTTTCACTCAGACACAATTTGCATATATTGCAGCCTTATGGATAGCACCAACACAAATTCGTAACACAATCGAAAGATGATTCCAGCAGGAATTAGTCACCGTGGAGGCGACGGATCGATGCTCGCGAGTACACGAGTATGACTTTAAGGAAGGTCCTTGGGTTGCGAAGGAGCTCCGTACCCTTAATAGGTGTCTTCGACGACTGCCGAGCCCGCGCTCGTCGTTGGGCTTTTACGAGAGAGATGGCACCTGATTGGAGGAGAGAGCGGCGTGTAATGCTGCCACTTGGCGCGCACTTGGGCCTTTCTCCCGCGCAATCACCTATTTACACACATCACGGGCATGCATATACTGCGCGCACAGGCGCATTGGTTTGATAAAATAAAATAAAAAATTAATAAATATAATAAATAATGTTAGGACGTAACACTAAACTTCTCCAATTTCAATATTAGTTCAATATTAGTTTGGAAACGCTAGTTGCAAAATTGAAAAATTAAATATCCTCAGTTTAACCTGCTCATAGACAAGAGATCATAAGCTCACCCAACTTGAGCTCCGTGATAAGACCGAAAAGTGCTAGATTAAATGGGCGTAGTACAGTTCCTCTAATTACCCTGCCACTAAACCCTGGTCCGAAAAAGGTCACCTAAGCCTACCGCCGAGTTCCTCTAAACCTATACCTACTCGAGGATTTAATCTTCTCTGTTTGATCTTCCAACATGAACTTTATGAATCTTTAGCAATAATTGGTAAAGTTGATCTTTACACGAGGATGCACAATTTAAAGTCCGAGTCAATTCATAGTTTAACGTAGTTTTCATCTAGAAAGGATGAATCCTCAACAAGAAATAAAATATTTGATGTTTCAACTAAAAATATTTCAATTTTTATTCTGGAAACATGGAATCCAGTTAGAATGGAGAATTTCTAACGGAGTCGGTCAATGTTCAACTACGACAGATCAATTTTTTATCAGAAAGAATGTGTTTTCAGCAACATAATGTAATTTTGAACTGGAGAATCAAATTAATAACTTGCGAAAGTTGCATTTCCAACCAAGATGAATAGTATTCTACTAAAAAGGCGAATTGCCAATAAAATAGTTACATTTTTGAGTGAAAAAACTAATTTTCAACTAAGATGTTGTATCTTTAATGGAAAATAATTATGAACAAAACAGTTCCGTTTTCAATCCAGTTTTTGAATTTTTAACCAGGAAAGATATCAATTTGAAATCTTTAACAATCAACCATAAAAAATAAATTTCGAACAAAATAAGTGAATCCCCTAGTAAAGCCAAATACATTTTAACCAAAATGTTACACTTTTGACTAAAAAGAATTAGCGTAGAAATTTTCAATGCCCCTCCCCCTCAGTACGTAGTTTATTCGACTGAAAATAAACTTGATAATAATTCAGGATGGCAACTTGACCGGGAAATGACCAGGAATTTTATTGGCCGGGAAAAAACTGGGAGTTTAATTAAAAACCGGGAATTTACTTGACTCAACCTAGACTATTGAAAATTCTGACAAAAAAATACAAAAAATGACAGATTTCTTTTTATGAATTAAGAAGAGATCTTATCATTTGATTTGAAAAATGTAACGTTCCTTTAATCTGATTCTCAAAATATTTAAATATATCTATACGTCATGAGAGGAAGAATTTTCATCTTTTCCCAATATAAGAAAAACGTTTTGCGAATTTGTTGCTCTGTGAAATTTTTTTAGCTGACTCTAATTTGATTGAAATGGACACTACTCTGTTAAAAATCAATTAATCTTTTTTTGGTGGAAATTCAAGTATTCAGTTAAACATTGATTTTTGATTTCAAAAATGGAACTATTTCTTCGAGAGTTTATGTACTTCGTGGAAAGTTGGTCTTTTTTGTAGAAAATTAATTTTTATGGTTAAAAATTCAACTTTTGGATTAAAAATCATCTATTCATTTGTAGATTCATTATTTTACCTGGAAATTCATCAGTTTTGGGTAAAAATCAATTACTTCAATGAAAATGTAACTGTTTCATTTTCATGGAAGGTTTATTTTTCCTAGTTCAAAATTCGACAGTTCAGTGAAAATTTGTCTTTTTGAATTGAACATTCGATTATTTCGTTGAAACTTCACATATTTTGTTTAGAAATTTCTATTTTTATGGTTCAAATTATCAACCGTTCTGTTCAAAAATTGTACTTTTTGGTTGAAAATTGATTTTTTTCCAAACATTGAACTATTCTAGTTAAATGTTCCTCATTTCAGTTAAAAATTCGTCTGTCTGTTTCTGGTTTAAAATTCAACTACTTTAGTCAAACCAATACAACTTCATTTGATTCTTCATCATTTTTTGTGAAAATGTGATAGTTTGTTTAAAAAGTTAGTTTTTTTTTGGTTGAAAGTTAGTTTTTTGTGTTAAAAGTAATATTTTCCCACGGAAAATTTAACTCATTCCAATTGAAAATTTCATAGTTTCAGTTAAAAATCTATTTTTCCAGTTAAACATCCATTTGTTCCAATTTAAAATTTGAGTGGTGCAATTTTCGTTGACGATTTATGTTTTCAGTAAAAGTTAATATATCTGTTTCTTTTTTGCTTGAAAATAATTATTTTTTGACTTTGAAATTCGACTACTTTGTTAAAACTTCATATTTTTCTTGGAAAATAATTCTTTCTTTTTAGAAATTAATCTTCTTGTTTGAATATTCACCTTCATGGTTGGAAATTGAAGTGCTCCAGTTAAATATTTATATCTCTTTAGTTGAAAATTCATCTTTTTGTTTTGAAATTTACGTGTTCTGGTTGAAGATTCATGTTATTTGAAAATTAATCACATTGGTTGGAAAATGAACTATTTTGTTGGAAATCCGTTTTTTTTTTTGTTCTCGTAAATTGATTTTTTTAATTGTAAGTCTAACTGTTCCAATTTTTGTGAAAAAAATATTTTTTTGTTGAAAATCAGAGTATTCTTTCCCGAATGGATTTATTTTGCAATGTTTGATCTTTCGTGTAAAAGGTTGTTTAGATTTGAATAAAAATAAATGTTAGTATTTTGCGACAAATACAAATATGTTATCTCTAGTTGACCGGAAAAATTGAAAAACTTGACCTTGAAAAACCAGGAACTGACCAGGAATTGGAAATCGTCCGCCGAATCGCCACCTTGTAATTTCTAAATTTTCTAAGTTTTCTAAGTTTTATTGATTGTAATTACAGCGTGACGAAAATTGAACGCAATTTTTTTCTACAATCTAACATAATGTATTAAAGTTCATTTATTAATAAATTATTTAATGAAGTTATAATAAAAAAAAGTAGTTATTATATTTACAAACGAGAGAGTTGAATTCTGAATGAAAAATTTGGAAGCCAATTTTTTTCAGTGATTTCAATTCCAAATCAGAACAAGTTGTACACGCAAAGAAATAGTTTGGTTGGCCTTACTGAACTGAGTTCGGTTGGCATTATTTCGGTTGCATGAACCTAACGGAGGTTTGTCGCAACCCAACCGGTATGGTTTCGATGACTTAACCTGTTCGATTGTAACAGTTCGGTTGCAGGATCCTTCTAGTTCGGTTGCGGCTCACTACACGACGCATGCGCATTAACGTATTGCACATTGCACTGTCAATCAAAATATATTGTAGAATAATAAGTTATGCGTATATTATTACCAAAAAAGGAGTGATAATTTAATATTTTTTTTAGAATAATCTGATGCTTCTCCTCGTGCTTTTCGAGTGCAGGTTTCTATTATTTCCTTTTCACCAGACGAAATACTCGTACTGCGCAAACTCGAGAATCCCCATGTTCTGGGAGAGAGCGGGAAGCTATCACCGTCATGACCCGCACCGCTAACCGTAACATCAGTCTTTCATAACAATTCATAAGCGTTTTGTGGAGTGCTTTGTAGTTTCCTTTGACAATGTTGTATTCTATGCGTTGAAGTAGAGTGAACTAGCGTACAAGGAACCACTTTTCTTTTTCAGCTTTGATGATTTAAGAATGGATAATGTTTAATGGATGCTTGCTTCATGAATTTAGGTTAAGGCTCTCACACAGGTGTCAGTGGAGTTTGGGCAGTGTAAGAATATATATACTTATACAAGAGCTTATATAAGTTCTTGTACAAGAACTTATCCATGATGGTAACTATGTGAAACGAAAACCGCTTGTAAGAACTTCCATACGAACTTACTATGGTTCTTTTGATATTTCTTGCGCAATTTCTTGTATAAGTTCTTACTCAAGATCTTGATCTCTTATTTTCACGAGGGAACTAACTAGAGCAGTACCCATAACCAAGCTGTTCGATTGCACCAACCAAACAGTTCGGTTGCACAGACCGAACCTCATACAACCGAACGAGTTTGGTTGCAGCAAACCCTACGTTGGGTCAGTCCATAGGCAACCGAACAGTTCGGTTGGGAGAACCCAATTTCTGGTTATGGCAACCCAACCTTTCTTTGCGTGTATTTAACAAAAGAGTTAGATCCTCAACTAAAACCGAATAATTTCTTACAAAAAAGTCGAATTTTACCAAAATTGTTAAATTTATAACCAAAAGAGTCAAATGTTCGAGAAAATACATAAGTTTTCAGTAGAAAAAAAATTCAATTTTCATCAAAAAGAAACCACTAATTTCAACAAACTATGTAACAGTCGATGTTTGAACTCTAAATCTGAAGCAGTTAATTTTAACCACAAGATGACTTTGCTACAAAAATTCTTGAATTTTCATACCAAAAAATTCAATCTTTAACCGGAATCAATTGATCTTTTACCAACATTATAGAAAATTAAATCTTTAACTAAAACTATAACGCTACATACATATTTAAAAACAACATATTTGTCTCATTTTTTCCTCTATCTTTAAAATATTATACGTATTTCGCGACCAATATTTGAAAGATAGAAGTCAGAGCTAGTCTATCCAGAATTAGATCTAGAATGAGAATCCTCATCGTTGAACAATCAGCCCTGCTAATCGGTCCCTTGAAGAGTCTTAGAGGAACTCGGCTATGGCCCACGAGTTCCCTGAAGGAAATTAGAGGAACTCGACGCCGCCGGATTAAATTGGGCCAGGATTAAGGTTGACCATATCTGAATATTAAGTCGCAGCCAGATGTAAGAGCTTCATGTGTAACATTTTATTTGTAATTTCAAAATTAGAGATTCAAAAGTTTCAAAATCTTTATCTATTGATTTTTACGATTACAAATATTACAAATCGGATTTGGAAAATTCAGATTATATTATAACTTGTACGTATCTCGTAAACTGTATATGATACGTAACAACGATAGCATTTTGAAATGAAACATCAGACAAAAAAAGTGATGTATACAAATATATAGGTTGTCGCATATGAATAAAAAATAATAATTTTTAAAGTTTTGAAAGGTTATGAAGGTTTTATGAAGGTTTCATGATAGCCCGACCTCAAGTAATTCAATGGCTTGCCGTACTTCCGTATCCTCGGGGTTCAAATACCTAGCCGTAAAAAAGAGCCGAAATCATTAAAATCGTCTCTGAAGAAAGCCTCAGATAGGCCTGAGATTTTTCGAGGGGGCATTCTGATATTTTTTGTCGGTAGGGCAGTGAAAGCTGGGTAATTTTATATAGAAGTACTTTCAGTTCCAGGCGCAGAGTAAACGAGATACGAGAAAATTGTCGCCATCCTACAAGATGGCAGCCTAAGGAGAAACTTGATCTATTTGATATTTTTGGACATTCACTGGGCCTCAAAATGAACATGATTTCAAAGTTTGGTCTGGACTTGACCTTTTATCGGATCAAGCTTCTTTTCCCTTGACTGGATGATAACTTAACATGTTATTATTTTCCTTCAACTAAAGTGTCTCTTTTCAACAAGACCTGTTTACGTAGAAGAAAATGGGACTTAGGATAAGTTACGAATAATAGTAAAATGTTCAACACAAAATATAAATATCCTCACATAGAACGAAAGATAACAGAATGCTTTGTAGAATAGTTTAATGAGTTATACTTACAGCCCCTTTCCTACATATTTTTGCTTTGCGATATTTATTTCTATGCTTCACTCTCGGATTTCGCTGTTCTTTATTGCGATGTGGAGTGAGTCCTTTGTTTTTTGATATTTGATATGTTATCATTCTTCTATCGTCTTGTTCAATAACTTCATTGCAACTCATGTTATCTGCAAACTTTCTTTCAATTTCTTTAATAGGATTTTTTTCTAAAATACGTTTGTCGTGATTATTTTGTTTCATAACAACAGTTTTGAAATCTCTCTTCAACTTGAAGGATTTCTGCGACATGAGCATTTTTTTCTTATCATTAGAATAATTTAATATTCTCTTTATACTGTCCAAAATGCGACCTTGGGATGAATTGAGTTGATTTAGCAGCTGCCGATATTGTGCTAATCTCTTTATTACTGGATGCTGGATAACCAATGATCGCTTCGCTTTGAGGGTTAAATAAAACAATATATTAAGACAATAATTTAATAAAACTTGATACTTTGCTTCGACAAAGATAAATACTGTTTCATTCAAGTCGTTATTTTCCTTCATGAGCTTCAAGTAAGGTCCCAATGATGTCTTTGCTTCTATCAATTGATCTGCAAAGTTATTAATTTTAAAATGATTATGTTTAGCTTTAAAACACCTTAGATTCTACACTTATGAGTGTGGAAATCAAATGATGGTATTATTAAGAATGAAAATTCAATTCACAAGCTCATAAGGGACATGTTATAAAAAGTTAGACACAGTTTTGTAGATTGTTTTTCAATACAAAATATTTAATTTTAATATTTTCGGATTCTAACCAGAGGAGCTATCAGTTTTATGAAAAAATTTTACCCCACATAGGATTAGGCCCTAGCAATAAACATTAATAACAGCCCCATCCCCACCAACCTACGACCCCGAAACTGCGTTGGCGTTACTTCAGGGTCATGAGTTATAGTCGACCACGCCATGCTTCACCGCCCTTATGTATAACTTAAGTCTTTTTATGCGCCACCTCAAGAGTTCCTTCTCGGGACTGCATCTCTAAACGCTGCGCACCTCATATTCACTGGAAGATGGTCAGCTTAAGGCTTGTATCGTTTTGCAGCGAAAGGGAAACACTGCTGTTTGCTGAAACCGTTCGCATCATAATTCCACAGTAAGAGTCTAAATCCCATACGTAGCGCGGTGCCAGGTGGTAGGAAGGAAAACGCTCGCTTGACATAGCAAGGAAATTCGATTTGTAAAAAAAGTCCAAATTAATTAGTTAAAAATGTGGGGAACAAAGCTTTGAGCTTGCGTATACCACAATTTTTAATTGGCAAAGCTTGAAAAAATAGAGAGGTTCCTAAAAGATCAAAATGTTACATTTTCAATACAAAAAACAAAGTATGATTATAGTAGTTAACGACGGATAACAAATAATAGTGACAAAAACAGTTCAAATTTTATATTAGTATATAGCACAAAATTGCACAAATGAAAGGCATATTCAACTACAGTGATATAGCGCGCCAAGGGATTAGGAACTTAGGAAAGCTAACTTATTGTATCATGGTAACATTTGTTAATGTTTAGAATTTTTGTTCTTAAATTTGTGAAATAATCCTTATATTTATTTATTGAAATAATTTTTGGACTTCTTTCATGAGTATTATTTTCTCTAGCTAGAATCCTTTTATTATCGAAATCAGAGACAAAAAAAGATGGAAATTCCACGATTTTTGTGATGAGCCTCGCCAATTCTACAATCCCCTTCATGTTCAGCTATTCTTGTTTTTTAACCTCCTGCCAATTCGACTAATATGTTAATGAAACACGTGGATGAGTTTTTTTCGTAATTTTCTAACCATTTGTTATGTTCCCTGGAGCGATTTTTTAATGACGCTTCCTATTGAAGGGAGCGTATAATTATTTATCTGTGACATGATATTTAATCGAAGGCGGCACCGAAAGTGGAGCGACAAGGTTTTTGTTGGTGCGTTAATTCTTTTTTTAATAGTGAGGGGGGGAAGAGACGTGAAGGCGAAAAAAGTGGGTGAGTAAGAGTGTGAGGGGTTGAAGTGTGAATGCGGTTGGAGGGAGTAGAAGAAGGAGTGAATGAGAGAGTGAAAATAGAAGAGTAAAACAGGTTTTGAGTCAAGGTTAGACTGCAGGCAGTAGGAAGAGCAAGAAAAGCATCTTGTTACGAGGCTTGGTCAGTAGGTAAAGCAGAAATAGTTTGTTTCTAATGCGGAGTCTCAACATAGGGCGGGGGAAGGGTGATGGCCACCGTAGTAAGTCGTTAACACGTGATGAAGAGCAGGCAGATAAGGTGGGGGGGGGGGGGAGATTCCGTCTACGGTCAAAACAAGTTTCAAAAGCAATGGGCATAAGAAGGCGAGTGCGACAAACAGTGAAGAAGTAGAAAGCCAAGAATAGATGCTACTGTGCTTGAGAGCATACAAGCAATATTCAAAAGGTTTAAAAAGGACGTACGTAGGAGTCTAGAGAAGATAATGTTGGAAGGGAAAGAGCTAGAAGGATGAGGTTGGAAAAGTTTGAGACAAGTGAGATGAGTAAGACAGGGTATAAAAGGAGGAAAAAGAAAAAGGCTGGAAAAAACTAGACGACACAGAAGATCAGAGAGGAAAAAAAGGAAAATCGGATAAGGTAGATGGAGGTAATAGAACATAGGATGATCAAACTGGGAAAAAGAGAAGAGGAAAGAATCTCTAAGATACGGGTTAGCGGTAAAGCAAAAGGAGGTGAGATGATTGTGAATAGGGAGAATGAGGCTACGTAGGAGATTATCGAAGTTCAAGAGACAAACAGAAGGTGAGCAGAGCTGAAAGAGGAGTAAAAACATAATGATTGAAGACCTGAAAGTGGACAGTGAGACGGGAGAGGAAAAGGTCAAGAAATTGATGATTGACATAGGAGCAAGAGTAAGGATGGGAGGCATCAGAAGATTAGAAATGAAGGTGGAAGGAAGGAAAGGCATGTTCCTGATGACATAAGGGAGTGAAGAGGAGAGGTTTGAGATGATGGGCAGGAAGAACTTGTTGAAAGGAAGGAAAGAAAGAGTAGAGGAAGATATGATTTGGCAGAAAAGGAGACAGAAATGGAAGATAAAGCCGAGGGTATGGGAGGAAAGGGTCAAAAGTAACAAGGTAACAGTAGGTGGAAATAGGTGGAAATAGGATTTCGGTAAAGGGAGAGATGAGGATCTGGGGCGAAGAATTAGAAGAAAGAAGAAATAGTCAAGGTTAGGAGATGAATAAAGAACATGGAGAAAAGAACATAGGAAATGCGCCAAATTTACGGAAATCGTGGAGGAAAAAAGACAAAGACGAGAACAGCGGAAGGAGAAGGTAAAGATGTGAAAAGGGCGTTCTGGAATTTGTCAGGAATAAAAAACAAATATGAAGGTTTCTAAGGGGGAACAGAAAAAAGTGAGACGGGACCATGATGGGAAAGAAATGGACGGAGAAGAAAGACTGGAAGGGCATAGAAAGAGGTTGCTAAAAGAATATGAATGGAAAATACAAGAGACAAGAAGGTATCACGTGAAAAGGAGAGGAAAGGGAGGCATCGAAAAATGAGGTAAATGTTCTTGCGTATGCCGATGATAATGTTCTCTTGGCTGAATCACTCATTGAGATGAAACGGAAATTGAAGGCACTAGAGAAATACTGTTCGGATAACCAACTTACGGTAAACATTGCGAGAACTAAAATTGTTACCTTTAGAAAAGGAGGACATGCCTCAAACAACGATACACCTACTTTTAATTATGGTGGCGAAGTAATTGAGATTGTAAATAGCTACGTGTATCTGGAACACTTTTCTCTAACTCTGGTATATTCCTAAAAGCAGCCAAGAGTGCTATTGAATCAGCAAGGGCAGCAGCGAGCGCCACCTTAAAAACTATATATAGAACAAAATGTAACGACTTGACACAGATTTCAAAATTATTGGAAAGTTTAGTATTAAGCGTTCTTCTCTACGGGGTACAGATCTGGGGTCTGAGATATTTAGAAACTATAGAAAAAGTACACATGCATTATTACAAAAATCTCCTGCAGCTTGCAACTTGCACCTCTAATTATGCGATAAGATAAGAAGTAGGAGAAGTAAGGCTTGCACATATAGTAATGAAGCTCACTCTGTCCTGGCTAGAAAAAATGCTGAAAATGGAAAAATTGGAAGGTATCCGAAACTCTGTTTGGAAAGGTTAAAACGGCTTGTATCTACCAACCCCGGGAAGGTTAGATATAATTGGTAATCCAGATAAAACCCTTTTTTGTAGAATGCGAAATGAACTACTTATGTTGAAACTTAAATATAGAAGACCTTTCTACGAATAAGGCAACTTTACTGGAGCGTTACAGGAATCACCTTATACAGATAGATCGAGCCCGAATGTCTGTGTCGAGCAGCACTATGGTACTTCCTCAACTATCGAAATGGGAATAAATATGTATTACGTCCGTCGGAGATGTGTCATAACTGCGATTTGAGACAAGTTGATGACCTGTACCATCTCATTGTTAGCTGCCCGTTGCATAATAGAATAAGAGGCGATTATTTCCCGAAAGTTGAAGAATCAGCTGACCACAAAAGTTTCTGGATTGATATCTTGGCTTCACATAACAAAATTGTAATCAAAAGAGTTGTGAAGATGATCACTGAAATTCTACAGTCACGCACAACATTGTAAATTTGAATACAAACAGTCCGTATAAGAAAGTTTAGACTTGACGTCTAGATTTAACAATAAATTAATGATTGCGGATCCTCCCTTTGTATAGATCATTTGATCTTAGGCAAGGTGTATTTATTTGTTGGGGTCAATATTCTTAATGTAATCTATATAAATGTTACTACTCAATATAGTTTTACTACTACTTCTACAATAGTGAGTGAAGGAAGATTGTGAAACAAAAGATGGAATAATGGCTAGAAGAATCAAGGTAGGAAAGTAAGGGTAGCGATAGTATGCACTGCGCAATAATTCCTTGAGCAGAAATACGCGCTTTTTTGTCGTTTTGGAAAAAATGATTTTGAAACATTCGCTATACCCCATATATTTTTCAGCAGGAATGATTTCCAATCCACCGGTAGTCCAGGTCTCAGTATTTTGGCTTTGTAACCAAAAGATTTAGTGTTTAATCTATAAGATAATTTGAGATGATTCGAGAAAATTATAAAGAATATAAATCTTCTAATGCCTCCTATTCATTTTCTATCGATGTTAATAATAGACAATTGAATATTATCTTAAAAATTGCTTTTGATATGTAGTAAGTAACATGAATTACCTGAGAAAAGTTATATATTATATTCTGGGAAGCAAATATTTTTCCGATAACTGTTCTATTCAAAAATAACAATATTAAAAATTTTTAATATAATTGGTAAATGAATTTGTTCACTAGAGATATGATGAAGCTTTGAAAAAGTCAGTTCTTCCGTGGAGCATTATTTTCCCAAATTATCATAAGGAAATTGAATGTACAAAGATTTTAATAAATGAAAGAAAGATGAAAAAATAAGTGGAGAAACTAAGAATCGAACACAACCTTTTGGTTAAGAAGCTATAACGCTGCTACCTGGGCAACTGGACACTTGAAAATCTTTTCCGCTAAACATTATGTGCCGTGTGGAAAATATTTCAAACTTGATTTTTCCGCAAACGGAAAGAAAGGCATATTACTGCTCTGGAAAATTAATACTCAGGTAATTGCGAGAAGACATGTTATTGTGACTTAAAGCCTGGAAATTGGCGCAAGCTTGAGCGCGCCTAAGGCGCGCGTCGTTCGAATCCCGCGCTTCGCGCTCGATCATGTATTTACCTCGCGCTACGCGCTCGGTTTGTTTTTCACCTCGCGCTCGGCTTCATGCGTGCTTGGTTCAGTTTAC
>WSXT02222100.1:0-16861 GCA_011762715.2 Neuroterus valhalla | reverse complement strand
GACAACAGACAGACAGACAGACACAAACGTAAAAACTATTTTTTCGGAATCAGGAGGTCTCAAAATGTGGACATTTCATAATTTCCGCGAAGGTCAATTTTCACATAAAACCAATACCTTCTCATTATTATGAGAATGTAAAAATGTCTTTTTCACGATTTTTACTCTGGGTCAGTTCAAAAACGATGTTTAAAAAAAAAGGAAAGATATCATTAAACGAATAGACACCCACATTTAAACTGCGGACAATATAATTTTTATTTTTCTATGTTTTTTTTTTAAGTTCTGAAAAGATTATAATATAATTTCTAACTTGGAAAGATTTCAAATGATAAAAAGCAAAACTTATATGCTTAGAGATTTGGAAAAATACATTCAAAAGGTATTCAAAGCATTTCAAAAGGTTTTTGAATGAATTCAAGAATGTTATTCATATTGATAGGAAAATTGAAAATTATGTTTCATTTTTAAGAATATATTAGAAAATTATCAAAAATAAATTTTGTTAGATAAGTATCGATCAATAAATCAATTGCAAATTTATTACAAGCTAAAATAAAGAATTTAAAGGTTTTTATACCACTCCAACCTTGAAATCTCAACGATGAACTAATTTTTCCGGCTTTTGTGGTATCTCATACTGTTCGTCTTCTTTGTGAGAGGTGTTTTTCAGCAAATGAGGCATTTTTGTAAGGCTTCGAATTGTACAATATATAAAAGTTAAAAATTTAACATTTTTCAGTTTAGCTGCATTAGAATCTAAGTTGTTCAGTTGGAAATCTTTCATTTAGGACGTAACATGTATGCATTGTTGAGCATTTTAATTCAAAATTTTCAAAACTTTAATTCAAAAACTTTAAAATTCATGAAAAATTATTTTCTTCAAGAAATTGAAATTCTCAAGAATTGTATGTTTTGAAAATTGCCATTACCAAAAATGAATGAGCAATAAATAATTACGATTCGCAATCGCCCTTGCATTTACTTCATATCGACGATAAATTTTTTGAAACCATAATCTGGTTTAGCAGGATGGGAATTCGCCGTACTGCAGCGTCGAAGATCTCGTGTTCGAATCCCGCCAGTGACTTACTTCTGTTTTCTTTGCTTTTAGCTTTATGATTTATGTATAATATAATGTAAAATGTTTAATCACGTATATTCCAAAACTATGTATGTAATCAATTATATGTCTTAGTGTAATTCAGATATATACAATTCTGATGTACTATCTGTGATCGCTCGAGCGAAGGTAGGAATGAACGTCAAAAAAGAAGGAACGACGGAATTTGTTTTTTAAATTCCAGACTTCATCTTTCAGGAACTGTTCCTGGGTTTCTAAGTTGATTCCTATTCATAATTCTTACGTTGTATCTCATGAATAATCATGATACTTCACATCATATTTCCAACTGAGATTTTAAAAGAGTTCCGTAAATTTTAATTTTATTCCTTAACAGAATATTCGTAAGTAGTTTTGCACTATCTTGAGAATCATCGTCGATTAAACCACGAATAGTTCGTCAATATTAAAATTTGATTCGTTTCAATTTTTCATAATTTTTTCTTGTATCCGAGACCTAGCTACAAGTTCGTGACTTTTCTGTGGATTATTTTTTTCCGTGTTTGGCACACAGTTTGAGGGGCCAAAAAGAAAGGTTAAGTTTTCTGCCCAGCTATTTTGGATGAGAATTGATATAGGGGGAGCATTTTTCTAATTTCTTTGGACTTTTCTTCCAAGACCTAAAATTGTAAGTACAATTTCTTGTAGCACGTAAAAAGTGAAACAATTTATCCGAATACTTTTTTCCGATAACAACAAAATTGTCTGATTTATGGTATTTTCAAAATTCAAAAACATGGAAAAAAATGAGAATTTTAAGACAAAAAACGCAAGATTTTAAAGAAAGTGAGCGAGAAAACATATTTTTTTTGGGGACCACTACAAGACCATGAAGTCAACTTTTCGGATTTTCTCAAAAAATAAAAAATTCCAATTTTGATCGCACAGAAAATAATTTTTTTTTAAATCTGCCCCATGCGCGGGCATGGTCTCATTGTGCGCTACGCGCGCGGTTCGCTTACTAACTATTAAGTTTACTTAAGGCTGTAATGGCCTTAAGGAACACATTCTCATTACAATACTCGCCACTGATATTTACATCTCGTATCGTTTGGCCTTATTGAAAAATATTTCATGTCCAACTTGAAGAACTTTTTGAGATGAACAATTTTTCTAAGAAAGAAATAACTATATTTCTTTCTTTCTCTTATTGTTTGGCTTGAAGATGAAATTTTTTGTTTTTGTAAGTGCGTTATCGCGATTCAAGCGAAAACTGTTCGCTTCATTGAAAAATAGTCAATAGTAAATTTGTAGATTCTTTTAAGCTGAACAATTTTTGTACTTTTCATTTTTTCCATTTTTTGTAACATTTTTCAAGATTTAAACAAAAACTATGCATCTTATAAAAAGAATGTTTTCTTTAAAATTTATAGGTATTTCTAAAATGAATAATTTTTGTTCATGACATTTTTTCGCCCCTTGCATAGTTTGAGCGGAAACATGCATTTTTGATTTTTTAAAGCGCTTTTGATGGATGAAACCAGAATCATTGGTCAAAAATGGCTGGTTGACAAATTCGTCCTTTTTTGCGGCCTTGAAAAATTGTGCCAAAGCATAATTCAATAAGATAATTCTTTCACATGTTATCGAGTATACAGATTACGGACCACATACTACAGACAAACACCTTCGTAAAAACAATTTTCTTTTACTCAGGGGGTCTCCAAACGTGGAGATTTCATTAAATCCGCGAAAGTCTATTTTCACATAAAACCAATACCTTCTCATTCGGAGAAATGCGATCGAAATTGGAATTTTCGATTTTTGGAGAAAATTCAAAAAGTTGTATTCACGATCTTGTAGGGCTTCCAAAACGAAACATCTTTCCTCTCTGACTTTCTTTCTTTCTTCCGTTATTTGGCTATAAATTCTCATTTTCGTTTATATTTTTGAATTTTGAAAATGCCACAACTCTGACAATTTTGTTTTTATTAGAAAAAATCATGAGGATAAATCGTTTCACTTTTTACTCATTACAAGAAACCGTTCTTAAAATTCTTGAGTCTTAGAAAAAAAGTGCAAAAAATTTTTCAAAATGCTCCCCTTCTTTCATTTTTGATCCAAAACAGCTGGTAAGCGAACTCGACTTGTATTTTTGGTCCTTCAAAATGGATGGCAAAATCGCCCTTTTTTCTGGTTTTAAAAAAGTATGCCGAAGCACAATCCAATATGATAATTCTTTCGAAAGATATCTAGTATCAGATTACAGACAGGCAGACAGACATTTCCGTAAAAATCGTTTTTTCTCACTTAGGGGGTCTCAAAATGTGGAGATTTCAATAAATCTGCGAACTTGATATCTTTCGAAAGAATGATCATATGCGATCGTTCTGTGGTACCCATTTTGAGGGACCAAAAAAACATGTTGAGTTCGTTAACCAGCTCTTTTTCCCAAGATTTATAAATCGTAAGTACGGTTTCTTGTAGTAGGTAAAAAGTGGGATTCTCAAAATTCAAAAATATGAACGAAAATTATAATTTTCAAACAAACAACGCAAGATATGAAAAAAAGTTTGAAGAAAGAAATGTTTCTTTTTGTGAGCTCCCCAGCATGATCTTTACAACTTTCCAAATTTTCTCAAAATATCGAAGATTCAAATTTTGGTCCCACAAAAAAAATAAAAAATAGAAAGATTCAATTTTTTGGTCAAACTATGTGAGATGCGGGAAGATATAAATGGACTAAACTTCTGAACCAGAAGAAGGTCTACGAATTTGTTGGAATCAGCTTTTTTATAGAGCAAGTTGTTTTTGCTTCATTCATAGAAAATCATATAGAAAATGAAAAAAATGGCCCATTGGACGCGTAGTTTTTGTTTCAATCATAAAAAATGAAATTAGGAATTAAAAAATTGGATTTCGAGAAAAACATGGGGAATAAATTATTCAGCACAACTTCTCTACCGCTTCGGACAAACTTTGATTGAGTGCGCAGCACGAGACACGCGATGAGAATGTATTCGTTAAAGCCGGGGAAGCTTCAACGAAAGAGAATTCACACTCATCAAATTGAAGTAGTCTTTTTTCAAGATTATTGTATTTTTTGGAAAACTAGTCTTTTTTGGTTCACTATTATTCTGGTTGGAAAATTTTTTCTTTGATTCAAAATTGAACTATATTTGTTTGGAAGAAAAAACATTCTATTGAAAATTAATCCTTGAGTTTGCAAATCAACTCCTTAAATAAGAATTAGACTTCAAGGGACGAAAGTTTGAGTGTCTCCTGGAAAATTTGACTTCCTTCCTTGGAAATTCAACTATTCGATTGAAAATTTTTTGTTCTGGATAGACTTCGTTCCTAATTGTAGTAAGTTTATTTCTTTGGTTAGGAATTTAATTATTTTCTTGAAAATTGGTCCTTTTTGGTTGATTTCAACAGACCTTATTTAAAAAAGAAACCTTTGCTTCGTTATTATCGATTTTTCTGAAGAAGTCATCTGTTCTTTCAGAAATTCAACATTAGTAGAGAAATCCACCATCAAGTCAGAAATCGAATTGTTTTTCTCATTATTAAACAACTTGGTCGAAATAAACTTTTTTTTCTCCAGAAATTTCAGGTTAAAAATTAAATTTTTTTGTAGATGATTCGTTGTTCAGGTTTGAAGATAGAACAACGTTGTTATAACCTGACTCAATGTGACTCAATGCGAGGGAGATGTGACTCACGAGAGACTTGCTGTGGTGGAGACGTGATGCAGGAGATACTTTCTGTGAGAGAGGCTTGATGCGCGAGAGATTTTCTGTGAGGGACGCGTGATGCAGGAGAGACTTGCCACCAAAAAGACTTGCTGCGAGGGAGACGTGACGCACAAGGGACTCGCCACGAGGGAGACGTGCCGCAGGAGACACTTTTTGCGTGAGAGACATGATGCACAAGAGACTTGCTACAAGGGAGACGTGATGCAGGAGAGACTTGCCACTGAAAAGTCTTGCTGCGAGGGAGACGTACTTCAGGAGAGACTCACTGCGAGGGGGCATGATGCAAGACGAACTTGCTACTAGAGAAACGTGATGCAGGAGAGACTTGCCACTGGAAAGTCTTTTCGCGAGGGAGTTGTGCCGCAGGAGACTTTCTGCTAGGGGGACGTGACGCACGAGAGACTTGCTACGAGGGAGACGTGATGCAGAAGAGACTTGCCGCTGGAAAGACTTGCTGCGAGGGAAATGTGATGCACGAGAGACTCATGTGAGCCTTATGTGACTTAACATTATCCAAAAAATCAAAAATTCTCAAAAAAAAATTGTCTTTTCAGATTGGTTTTTAATTATCTTCATTTATTCTCAATTATTAAAAGTCATCTTTCCTAATTGAAAATCCATCTATCGTAAATGAAAATTAACTCTTCGAATAATGATGCAACTGTCTCCAGAAAAACCTATCTATCCGATTCAAAATTCAACTTTTTGGTTCTATCTTTATTTCTTCAGATGAGATTGAATACGTTGTTCTGAATTTTCCCCTTGAGTCGGCCCTTGAGAACATATCAAGTCTTCGAGGAGCCTCCTGACTCCATCGACTCACTTTTGTCAGAATCTCACATCGAAGATCTCCCTTTGAGAAGCCCAAGCCGTTACTCAGAAAAGGGACTATATCGGTGGGTAATATCTTGGCAATAAATTAAATCAGCGAAGATAATCTAGGTGGAGTCTAGCCTAGAGCCAATTTCGCTATCATGATGGAGCGTGTAGTATTTATGTATAACCTATGTACATGCCCATAACCGCCTTACTCGGCGCTCACTTCTCACTCTTGAGCTTCAGAGAAATCCACTCCTGTTCGCAACACTAGCACCCCTTTATCCACCCCTACACCCCTTCATTCACCTACACACCCCTTCATTCACCTCCGTGCCCCTTTATTCAAACCCTCGCGATGTCTATACAAACGTACTTCCGCGTTCCCATACACTAAGTTGAGAGGAGCGAGGCGTGTGCTACAAGCCAGATATGGTAAGTAATATTCAAGGGCTCTTAGGGTGTGCTTACATTGATCGGGTATTAAATACCTGCCTCTCGTGTGCTCAAAGCGTTGCGAAGGGTACCTATGTTTGTAGGGCACCCGTTGACTGCCGATCGTTCCAGGGCGCATTTCGGCGATTAGGGCAATCAAAGTGTGCTGAAACATGCCTCCAACTCGTCATCCCGGAAATTTGAGCTATTGATCTAGCGATAAACTTGAGAGGGATACTCCACTATTAATGGTTATTCATCTTCTAAAAGGATATATTCAATAAGATATATATTCTTGCTAAAACTAACAAGTTTAGTAAGCTCAGGTCTTTTCAAGGTGAGCTTCTAACATCTTTAGCTTTTTTGAAACGATGCAGGGACAACAACATCGTCCCAAAATTCATACAATTAAAAAACCATCTCAAAACATCTAAATGAAAATCCATTTAAAATAAAACAAGTTTGCTTCTCTTGAAAGAAAGGATTAATCACATTAAATTCACTCTACACACTTACTGCAGGAAACTATTAGAAATCCACCTTCTTTTATCTAAAACTTTCAGATCTGACATCTGGTCCATATTGGACCGCATTACTTTTGACAAATCCGAACGGATTGAAGACTTCTATACTAAAAAACAAAAGACAAAATTTGACAAATAGCTTCTAGCACTGCAAACACCACTAAGCGACACTGTTAAAAATATCTCTAATCAACCTCTGAGTAATGAGATGATTTCAGTTCTATCTGAGGGACATAACTTTGCTGTGGCATCTTCTGCTATTCCAAAAAAAGAAATAATAAGCAATTTAGAGTCAGTGATGTATAACCTACCACCTGAAAAAGCAAATGACATTAGACGGAGGACAGCCAACATCCTACGCCAAGCACGACTTCCCTCTTCAAACTTGACTAGAAATGAAAAAACAGCAGTCGAAGAACTAAATCAAAACAAAAACATTATAGTGTTATACGCAGATAAAGGCAACATTATAGTTATTATGAACAAAGAAGATCACAACAACAAAATCAAGGACCTGTTAACTGACGACTCTTTTAATAACCAGTTCTACGAACAAACCTCAGGAGCAGCAATGGGATCCCCAATTCCACCTGTAATAGCTAACATCTTTATGGAACATCTGGAAACTAAAATCTTAAGCCAATCCAAGCTCACACCAAAACTGTGGTGCCGTTACGTTGACGATACATTTTTAATCTGGAGACATGGACTTGACGAACTGCACAAATTTTCCGATTTCATCAATCAATTACATCCAAATATCCAGTCCACCATGGAAATCAAACAAAATGGAAAATTGCCCTTTTTGGACTTTCTAGTTTACAAAACATCTGACAACACGTTAGGACATGAAGTTTACAGAAAACGCACTCGAACAAACAGATACCTCCACGCTTCCTCTCACCATCATCCATCCCAAAAACAGTCAGTCATCAACTCGCTCGTTCACAGAGCTGTCTCCATTACAGACAAAGATAACTTACAAAAAGAATTACAAAAAGTTAAACTAACCCTTCTGCAAAACAATTACACAAACAAACAAATTGATAGAGCAATCAGAAAATATAGTAGAAGAAACAAAATAACACAACCAACTGAAGAAAGAGATAGAAAATCCACCACCACCCTACCCTACATCCAAGGTATCACAGACAAATAGGTAGAATTCTCAACAAACACAACATCCAAACCATATTCAAACCACCTGCAAAAATAGGGCAACTTCTTAACAATCCAAAAGACAAAAAAGCACCATTCAGTGACCCAGGAGTATATAAAACCCCGTGCTCCTGTGGCAAAGTCCATATTTAAGAAACCGGAAGGGCAGTGAGCCAACGCATAAAGGAACATGAGAGTAAATTCAGGCTGAAACATTTCACGCATTCAGCACTAGATGAGCATCACATCGAAACAGGACACAGCATTTCATTTGAAAAAGCAACCGTCATCGCAAAAACGACTAATATTTTCCCAAGAAGGCATAGAGAAGCAATCGAAATCTTAAAACACCCTAATGATATGAAAAGGGACAATGGATATAATACCAATCCAATTTGGCTTACCGTTCTCCCGGTTTAACTGATTGACCAATCCAATTCCACCGATCCCCACACTGGAATCCTCGACCAATCACAGGCATCGTTGCGAACATATATATAATAACACTACACCTAAAAAACCTCAGTTTTAGGCCATTCCTGAAGATGCGAGCTGTAACGCTCGTGAAACGTCGACAAATTTTTTGTAGTTTGTACAAGATCGAAATCCGAAAAACCTCATTTCATCAAGATATATGATGTTACACAGGAGATATTTCGAGGTAATTTGAAGTCAATTTGGAGATAACGAATTTCTAAGTCGAAGGCAGTCACAGTAATGATGTTGTTAGATCATGGCTAATATACCCAATGTATTTGTGTTGAACTTTCTTCCTTCTGAATCTAAGTTTGAGTTTCGCCATTATTGTATGGAGTACCTCTTTTAGAAGTATAATCATGTTGCACATCGTCGTTGTGCTGAAAGCGTGACTACTCCTTGATAGTCAAAAGCAGCAACCTACCGATTCGATGACATCTAAATGTATTCTGCTTCCTTTCGTTAGTTATTCTTAACCATAATATATCAACAGGAAATATGACCTACTAGAATTTCAGAGATCAGTTTGTTTTATCACGAAATTGTATTTCGCGCCTCTCCTTCTGCTCATAATCAGCTTTCACCTAGCGACTCAGATGGAGATTGTAACACAGTTTACGGAATATCTTCAATGAGTTAGGGTAAGGACACCATGTGACGTCAAAGGAGGCTAGATGCAACATGTTGATTTCCGTGAAATGAGGCGCGAAATACAATACAAATTTCATTTTGGATCCATTACAAAAAGTTTTTTCGCTCCTCACTTCATATTTTCTTTCATCTGTGAGATCAATAGACAAATATTGATGCATTATTCCTAATTATGTTGAATGATCATCGACATTTTCTACAAATGAAAGACAACCACATTATTTTAATGCTTAGTCACAAAGAATCTGCCTGCCATCGTTGTAAGAAGAAAGCAGTTGAAGTAGCAATCTTTACTTCTTTGTATTTTCCCTTTTGATCTAACTTCCTTCCATTTCCTCTCTGTGGCAGCTCGAAATTAGGGATATTTTCTAATGCATAATTTTTTATCCACAATCAAGTATGGATTGTTAATATTTGTTTCCATGGCAGCTGTGATAAGTGTGTTCTAGAATTCTATTATTTATGCCATCCATTCGGTGAAACCTTTTGAACTTTTAACGTTTTCAACTAAGAATAATATCAGATTCCATTTCCACAAGAATTTTTTTAATTTTGAGTTCCAACTCGGGTAATAAATCTTCAATTGAAATCATTACTTTTTTACAAAGTTGTTCATCTTTTTCATCAAGTAACCAACCGCACAAGTTGAATTTCCATCCGAGAGGATGAATATCTCTTGGAATAGATTTTCCAAAGGTATATAAATTTTGAAGAGGAAAAATTGATTCTTCCCGGAAAATGGGAATGGAAACGAATCAGTCGCACTCATGATTCAAAAGATACACTTTTAATAAAAATAAAAAATCTTGAATCGCATGTTTCAATTTCCTTTCGAAGGAAAGGAAATCCTTCCTGGAAGGAATCCAGGAATCCAGGATTCCAGTTTTCCTTCGACTGGAATCATGTGTTTCCGACAAAGAAAAAAAAACTGTTTTCAACAATTTAGTCTCCATTTCAACTTGGAAGATAATTTTCTACCAAAAACATGGATTTTAATCCAAAGTGAAGGATTTGTGACTAGAAACATTCTTTTCTCTAACGTAATTGATGTTGTTCTAAAAAGAATTTTGACTTTGAATCAAAAGCAATTAGCGGTTCCATATCGAGTCACGTTTGGCAAACCTCAACTGCGGCGAGTCTCATTTGTGGCAAGTCTCATCAGCGGCTGCGGCAAGTTCTCACAGAAACATGTCTCCCTTGCGGCGAGCGTCACTTGTGCCAAGTCTAATATTTGGCAAGTCTCAACAGCGGCTGTCTCAAGTCTCATCTGCGACGAATCTCCCTTGTAGCATGTCTCTTCTGTGGTATGTCTCTCTTTTGGCAAGTCTCTAATATGGCTGCGGTGAGTCTCATCTGCGGCACGCCTCGACAGCAGCAAGTCTCCCTTGCAGCGAACCTCACCTGCGGCAAGTCTCATATGGGACAAGTCTCAACAGCAGCTACGGAAAGTCTTATCCTCGGCAAGTCTCAACATCGGCTGCCGCAAGTCTCATCTGCGGCGAGTCTCCCTTGCGGCAAGCCTTAAATGCGGCAAGTCTAATCTGTGACAAGTCTCGTCAGTGGCTGCGACAAGTCTTATCTGCGCCAAGTATCATGTGTGTCAAGTCTGAACAGCGGATGTGGCAAGTTTCATCTGCGGCAAGTCTCAGATGTTGCAAGTCTCTTCAGCGGATGCGGCAAGTCTCAACAGGAGTAGGTATCCCTTGCGGTGAGCCTCACTTGTGACAAGTCTAATATGTGGTAAGTCTCAACTGCGGCTGTGGCAAGTCTCAACTGCGGCAATTTTCCTCTGCAGCATGTCTCTTCTGCGGCAATTCTCTCTTACAGAATCTCTCCCGAGTAGATCGACAATATTGTGAAGGGCCTACTTCATTGTTTAAGTCAGCGTATTCATAAATGAAATGAGAATGATACGTCTGTTATCAAAATGATCAGAGGTAAATTTTAAGATGTGGTTTCCGGTACTGATTGTATTGTATTTTCTCATATGTAGGAAGGAAGAGGAGTGAGGCAGTGGGCGTGTGCTGAGTATAATGGTCAGTAGTGAGAGTTTCATTAAAATTGGGAGAAGTAGAAGAGGTTAGGAGTTGGTTCGATGAATAAGAAAAGTGAGTGAGGGCAGAGTTAGAAGTTAGGTTCGACGTTCTGTTGTACGAGAGTTTCCTAAAAGGTTTGAGTTTTGTGAGTGTGTTGGGTGGAGGAAAACACGATCGGACAGTGCGATATGAGATTCGGTAAGGGAGGTAAGGTGAGGTGTGTAGAAGAGTCTTGAAGGAGATAATAGGAGAAAGATGCAAGCAGAGAAGGGGGTTTCGGCTTGTTACACAAGACGCTGTTAAGGATGTGTTATGGCTCATTTCAACAACATTCGGTCGAGGGAACTTGAATAGGCGAGGGAGACTCACGAATTGGGGGATACCAAGTAGAGTATCTTTGACAAGCATAGCAACGGTTCCATCAAGTCAAGCTGTTTCCTCGACACATGGCAAGAACGAAGGAACGCGACAAGCAGCGAGGTGAATGGGAACATTCGCCAGAAACCCAGAGGGAAAGGGAAGAAGCTCTCGCAGAAGAAGAGGAAGGGGACAGCCTAAAATGAGCAAAATAAAAAAAATGCTAGGAAGAGAGAGGAGAGAAAGCAGATTTGTTGAAGACCTGATGGAAGAATTAAAAGAGGAAATTTGTGGAAGACGAGATGATTTGAGTGTGAAGGGGGATGATTTGGAAGCAAAAAGAGGGGAAGTATGGGAAGAACTGAAGAGTGTAGGGAACCAACTGAGAAAAATTGAAGGACGTTGGGAAAAAGGAATAATAGTGATAAGAAATGAAGTAGCAGTAGAGGATGGTATGGAGAATGAAGCTCTACAGTATGTGGAGGGGAGAATAAATAGGGAAGATGAAGAGAGTGTGTGACATATTATAGGAAAGATAACACTAGCCCAAAGGATGGAGGTTGTAATTATTGATTTAAATGATAAAGGAAAAAGAGGGTAACAAGGTAAGGGAGTATGGAAGTATCACACTTATGTTGGTAAGCTATAAAATATATGTAGAAGTATTCAGGAACGAGTTAGAAAATCAGCTAGGAGAGAGAGGTAGTATTGCAAATAATCACTCGGGAATAAGGAAATGAATGGGAACAGCCGATAACATTAACGTTCTAGACTTTCTAGGGGATAGGAATCTGAGGTGGAAGAGAAATGAACTAGTGGCTTTGTTTGTGGATTTCAGAACAGCGTTCAACTCAGTCAAGAGAAGAGTATTGTGGCAAGCTTTGGTAGAGAGTAGGTGTGGAGCTGATTGAAATAATAAAAGAAATATTTTCGGAGGAAAGGTTTTGAAGTGATGATAGAAAATGAGAAAGGGACCACCATTTTGGACCAGGCGAGGACTTAGGCAAGGTTTTTTCGTTCAGTCCGCTATTGTTCAATATAATGTTGTCAAGCTTATAGGAAAAGCTGAAGGAAAAACAGAAAGGAGGTTGTTGATTCCTCATGCAAAATAGATAATGATCAATGAAAAAGGTGTCATTTTGAACAGAAAGGTACATCCTTTAGGAGAGGGAAATGACTCGGCCCCAAGACAGTCGAATTGGATACCAGAATGATGATTATTTGCAACCAAAAAGTGTGCCTTTTTTATCAGGAAGATCAATTTTTTTCTGAATAAAGACGAATTTCGAAAGAAACAGTTAAATTTTATCACATCAGACTGCTTTCCAACGGAGAACATGTTTGAATTCTCGAAAAAATAATAAAATCCCTAATTGGAACGAAGATTCCCCCCTCCCCATCCCCCCTCCAAAAAAAGTAATATTTTTTCAGAGAGTGAATTTTTCTCACAAGGAGAAAGAAATTTTCACCAAAAAAGTTCAATCTAATGCTGAATGATAGATTTTTAAGTACAATCATGCATATTTGATGAAAAAGATGCATTTTCCAAACGTAATTCTTTTTCTGACCAAGGAGTTGGCTTGCCAATCAAAAAAGAAGATATTTTTTAGAATATATGGATTCTCGATTGTAAGGAATTGATAAGTAACTAGAAAGGTTCTCTTTTGACCAGGAAGATACATTTTCTACAGGAATAGACAAATATCTACCGAAACCTTTGAATTTTAAACAAAATAGATAAAATCCAAACCTAGTTGTTTCATTTCAACCAAATAGATGAATTTTTTAATAATCTATTACGAATCTATTTACGAACAGAAGGAGATGAGAAAGAAACTAGAGATAGGAGAATATGTAGATCCTGATCACTTTCCATTAATACTGGCGTCAGATGGTGAAACGAGTAATAAAGAAACTGGTACAAAGGAAGTAAGGGTCAAAAGAAAGAATTCAGTGAGGGAGGGAATGCGAATAAGTGTAATGAGGAATGTGAAGAGGAAAAGAAGAAAATGAGAAAGGAAGTAAGAGAATGGAAAAAAAGGAAAAAGTAGTGGAGATGAATATAAAAGAAAAGAGAAGGAACGTTGAGATGTGTAATACGAGAAAAGGGGAGGAAGAAGAGGCGGAGAAGACTAGAACAGAAGGAGAAGTTTGGAGAGGAGTAGGAGGGGTAGTTAAAGAAGTATGGAACGGTGGAAGAGATGGATGGTAAGGACATGAGGAATAAAAGATATCAAGAGAGGAAACAATCATTTTATAGGGAATGATGAAAGACGGGAAAGCTCCAGGTGTGGATGGAATTTCAAATTAAGTATGGAAATATGGGGGGGGGGAATGAAACAAAGGAATCAGCGTTGATAATGTGTAATAGGGTATGGAGAGGAGAGGGTTGGCCAGAGGTATGGACAGAAGGAGAAGTAGTAAAGGTATTGTAAAAAGTCAAAGGAGAATTGGTTAGGGATTAGAGTGTTGAGGCGCTCATCCCAACCTTATACAAGTTATATGTAACAGTAGTATCGGAAAGAATGAAGAAAGAAGTTAAGGAATAAGAGACAGTGCCACCAAATCAGACCGGGTTGAGAAGAGGAATGAGTGTGATGCACGACATATAGGTTGTAAATTATATGTTAAATAGGAGGATTTAAAAGAAGAAGGGAGGAATGATAGCTATTTTCGAAGACCCAAAAGCGGCATACGATTCTCTAGACTAGGAAGAGATAGAAAAAGTTATGGTGAGAAAGGAAAGGAAATAACCGATAACACTAATGTTCTAGACTTTCTAGTGAATAGGAATCTGAGGCGGAAGAGAAAGAAACTAATGGCCTTGTTTTCGGTTTTCAGAGCAGCGTTCGATTTATTCAATAGAAGGGTATTGTGGCAAGCTTTGGCAGAAAGTAGATGAGTTGCTGCTTGAACAATTGAAGAAATATTTGTGGAGACAAGGTTTGAAGTGAGGATAGAAAATGAGGAAGGAAAGGTATTCTGGACAGAGCGAGGACTAATGCAAGGTTTTTCGTCCAGTTCGCTATTGTTTAATACAATATTGTAAGACCTAGAGGAAGAGCTTGAGGAAAAACAGAAAGAAGGTATGTGCTTGAGTAACAGTAAGCTTCACTGTTGAGCATATGCGGATGATGTTTTGATATTGGCAGGAGAAGAAAAACGGTTGAATTTTTGGTTGAGAGAGTTTAGAGATCATGTGAGAGGAAATGATCTAACGGAAGATGTGAGCAAGATCAGGATATTGTGCTTCGGGAATAGACAGGGTGAAGTAGTGTACAAGAAGAAGTTCAACAGAGACATAGTTGAGCTAGTGAAGGAATCCTATTACTTAGTATTTTGGTGCAGAACAAGGGATAACATGAGAAAAAAGATAGAGTGTGCGGGTGAAGTAATGGGCCAAGTTCAAAGAATAGGAAAGCAAAGGTTTAGGCCGATTGCGGAATAAAAATTTGGATGTACGTTGTGCTAGTGTGGGCGATTATGTGCTATGTAGTAGACATTTATATGCGTGACAAGCAAAAGAGATGTATTTCCCAGGATATATCTTCAGAGAAGAACTAGAAAGAGAAAATGGTTGTTCGACAGTTAAGGAGAGCATAGATGTTAGAAGAGAAGTTGATGAGGGGAGGCGAAACCTCAATCGCGCAAGCGCGCCTGAGTGCAGTCGGGTAAGGGAAGACGTGAGGCAATACAGAAGGTTCTGGATGGGAAATTAAGAGAGAACAAATAAAGAAAGGATGTGGTATTCGAGAAGGGAGCATAGAATTACAGAGAATAGAAATGAAGCCAACAAAAAGACAAGGAGAGGGAAAGTCGGGAAAAATTAGGGAATAATAGTACAACAAGTGGTATAGGATGGTAAAATGGATTAGGGAACCAGAGTACCTAAGTTGATACTGAATAGACGAACAGGAGAAAACATACAGAGTATGTGTGTATGAAATAGTGTGGTCGAGGAGTAGGAGGGATGGAAAGATACCTCTAAAAAATCATTTGTTCAGGAGGTCTTATGGAGAAGAGAAAAATAAAAACCCCCTAAAGTTCCACATGAAACTAATATCTTCTTATTAGGATGGATGGAGGAAAACAATTCAATTGTAGTCTTATTATCAGATTTGTAAGGTTACAAAAGAAGGTACAATCATATCAAATTGCTTTCAGGTCAAGTGCGAACTCCATTGCTCACTAATTAATTAATAGAAATGACAAAGAGAGACTCGAATACTGAATCCAGCGATCCGTGAATCCAAGAAAATATCTCAATATTAATTAAAGCAGGGTCTCGGAATCAGGAGAATTCAATGTAACAAATTAGCACTATCCACTCATGCATTAAACCCGTGCGATTGTGGTTTCGGTCTAATTGTCAGTTCAGTCTTACTAATGAAATTAAAATTACTTCTGGTTATAACGGAAAACTCTTGATATCGTTCTCGATCAATTAAAAAGTTGAGAGCCCTTCTAGGAATGGAATTGGATTACAAGGAGTGGATTTTTCTTTTTCCACCAAGTTCAACTTTATCTTCCTTTACTTTGAGTACCACAAAAAAAAGTTTATAGAGCTTTGCCATACCTTCCGCATTTTATCTCCTCTTGTTTTCTTTCTTTTTCACCTTGCAGTGATCGTTACTTTGGCCAGTTTTGTACCTTTCGTGTTTGAATGAAGATTCTGGAAGTGCTTTATCTCAAAAATTAATTTTGACACTACCACAATATTTAGAGAGTGCGGAAATTAATTTTTCACCATTTTTTTTATCGTACTGAATTATTTGTCTAATTACGGGATTCTACAACACTCATTTTTCATCTCTAGATGTAATTTTTATAGTACTAGCTTCAAAAAAGAGAAGTTTAATTTATTTTGAAAATCTTTCTTTCATTCAGTCATCCGATGGTGATAATTATTTATATCTGAGAATATCCTGCACTAATTCGTTAACATTTCTTTGAATAAACAAGATAATCGCATGAAATTTTTAACTGAAAAAAATACTCCTAACCCACCAAAGAGATGAGTTCTGAATTTCAGCGATAAATATTTGAACAAAACCATGGAATTTTTACTGAAGTTGTTCTAATTTCATGCGACATGTTGAATTTTCAATCAAAGCAGACAAATTTCTGAAAGAAAAGTCGTATTCACAACTTAAAAATTCCCATTATGGACTTAACAGGCGTCTTTTCAAGATCGATTCTCAACATCAATTGAGGGCCCGGAAACAATAAGGGGACGACCGCTCGAAAACGTCAAGTAGTATTGTCCGAACGTCTTCTGATATCGAAATTTTGGAACTCAAAAAATTCAATTAAAAAAATATGCGCTTGTAGATAATGAAAAGACTGAACTTTCTTCTATTTTAGGTTTTTCAATTCCATTTATTTTTTTGTTATAAACCCCCCCCCCCCCCCCTCCGAACATCGCCAATGTATAAAAGCTAGAATCAATAAAAATGATCCCTTTTATGAAAAATTTTTAAAACTACCTAATGAAAAACGGTAAGATACTAAAGCATTGAAATCAGTACAGAATTAATATGGAAGGAAAGCTTGACACTGTTAATCTTGAAATTGTAAAAACGAGTA
>WSXT02222089.1:0-16861 GCA_011762715.2 Neuroterus valhalla | reverse complement strand
AATTTAATTCGGATATTTAGCTGCAGTTATGAATTCCCAGAAATGCAAAGTTCCTGGGATTCAACTCGCAACGGATTCGCGCCCCCATCCAGTGAAAGAGAGGAGCAGTCAACCAATCAGAACGTCCGACTCTCCCCACTTGTACCCGCAGGAGATCATTTGCGAGTTTTTCTATCCTCGAAAAATGACAGTAATTGAGCAAGCAATGGAGCAAACATAAAAATACTAACTATGACAAAGACTAGCAGTGGTTTACCTAATTTTTGTCCAACAGGAAGGAGTAAAATTAATATTAAGTACATTATTTTCGGGATGACTAGCCAAATGGCGAAAATTGGCTTGTCGTCCTGAAATTCGGGACGACTAGCCGAACGTGCGAAACTGCTAGTCGTCCCGAAATTCGGGACGACAAGACACTTCGTTGACTTTAATATATATTTATATACTTATACGGGATTTTTCAATGCACTACAAATTTCCAAACAATAATTATCTAGCCATTTTTTTCGAAACATAAAAAATCTATATAACTTGCATTCGAAGCTAAATATTTCTCGAAAATAAAGAATTCAGTAAATTAGCGATTGAAATATTCCACTGCTCTTTTTAAGACTGTTGTATTTGAATGAAGCCGATTGCAAGTCAAGTTCCAAACAGAAGTATCGTCCAGCTCAACAAAAAAGTCACTGATATCTCGTTGTGTTGAAGGAATGAGGAAAGAGGAAACGGAAAGTAAAGGAAAACTTGCGGAAGAGGTAGAAAAAGCAGGGATCTGAATTCCGCGGAAGCAAATTCCCTAATTAAGCTCTGCCTGTGTTTACTATATCTCGAGAGATTTTAGGATTACATTCTTTTTAAGGATTAGTTCAATACTGTTAACTGCAGCGAAACAGTCTCTTTCCGTTAATGAGCACAAAAACAAACACTAAGGACAAAGAAGTTTAATTTCTCTTAAATCTAGGATAATGATTTGAATCAGTTGAAAATTCTACTGTATGTTCGCCTCGGTTTATTTATCGTAACTTACATTTCAAAACAAAAGTTGTCCATTTAAGGATGATGGAATTTTCAATACTTTCAATTTGTGATTGTACAAGGTAGAGCAATTCAAATTCTATTTATTAAATTTTAATTTTAAAAGTTATCAATTCAATTTTGTAACTGTTAGGCTGTAAACGAGATATTTTGCTGCTTTATTGACGTGGATCGATAATCGTTCAAGTAGTAGTATTCTTTTGTTTTTAATTTAAAAAATGCTAAAGCTTCCGATTTCGAAAAGTTTCTGGAATTTTCTGAAGAAAAAATGTTTTGACTCTGAACGCTTTCTATTTAAAATTGTTTCTTCTAATACGAAATAAAGTTTTGCTATTCTGGAAGATTGAATTAAATATTAGTTGGTTTCACGAACTCTTTTTTCAAATCCACGCACGTGTAAATTATTAAGATGAAATTATGTTTTTAGCGTCATCAGATTGATAATTATTTATTCAAGTGCGCGAGATTTGAAATAGGAATTTCGCAATACCATTTTGAATATTTCAATCTAAAAGAACTCAATTTTAATGCTTTTAATTCGAAACATGTTTGGAATATACGGTAATGGTGATTATAAAAAGAATTATGTAAATTTCATCAACAAATGATTATCTTCAGTTACTATAGAATATTATGAAATAAAAATTCCGTTAAACGATAGAAAATTGAAAACCGAAATGCATGCCTGTTCAAAACCATAATCAAAAATCGTACATCATATTCAAATTTTTATCACTCAGAATAGAACAATCGGAATTTTTCTATAACGAAAATCATTCTTCAAAATTGAACAGCTTAATAACAAGAAGAATAATTTCAAATAGAAAGATTAGTTTTCTAACAAAAAATATAATTTTTTAACAAAATAGTCGAATTTCAAAGTAAAAAATAATTATTTTGAGCCAAAAATGGAACAGTAACATTTTTAGTTTAAAAACAATTTTAAACCTAGCGTAAGTGTTTTACACTAAAAAAATCATCTTTAACTGGAGGAGTTGAGTTTTCAAACAGATAAATTAACTTTGGCTAAAAAACATAAACTATCAACGAAAATTTGATAACTCAAATTTTAAATCGAAAAAAATGGATGTTTAACTAAACAAATAGATTTTTAACGGAAACTATGGAATTTTCAATTGGAATAAATTGAATTTTCAGTTTCAAAAAATTACTCATAATCAAAAAAAACACTAAATGATGAAGAATCAAATGCAATCGTAAATTTTTAACTGTAGAAGTGGAATTCTATACCAGAAAGACGGATTTTCTAACTGAAATGATGAACATTTACCTAGAATAATTCAATTTTTGACAAAAAATTAACTTTCAACCAAAAAATACCATTTTTCAACAGAATGGTTGAAATTTCAACCATAAAAATAAAAATTTTCCAACAAAAATGGAATGACATTTTTGGCATGGAAAATTAAGTTTAAACTAAACGTAAGTTTTTAACTACATGAATGATCGACTAAAATGAAAAATGTTTGACTGGGATATGTTTGAATTTTTAACCGTAAAGAAGAATTTTCGGAAAAGGAAATTAACTTTCGAAGAAAAAGATAATTTTCTACGAAAAATCGATTTTTCAACAAAATTAGTGAAGTTTCAACGAAATAGATAAATTTCCATTTCAAAAAGACAAATTTTCACTGAAATGTCGAATTTTCAACTAGAAATTATCAATTTCTACTAAAAATAGAAAAGTTAAATTTTTAGTTGGAGTGATTGATTTTCAACCAAACTGATGAATCTTTAGGTATAATGATGAATCTTCAAATGAATAGATGTATTTTAAGAAAAAAGATGGATTTTTGACCATAAAGATTAATTTCCTACCAAAAAGGCAAATTTTTCACGAAGTACATGAATTCTCAAAGATATAGTTAGATTTTCAAATTAAAAAATTAATATTCAACTAAATACTTGAATTTTTACCAAAAAAAGATGAATAGATTTTTAACAAAGTTGTTACAATTTCATCCAGAGATAAATTTTGAATCGAAACACTGCAACATTAACAAGAAAATTTTATTTTCACAAACAAGTTAAAATTCCAAACAAGTAGTTGATTTTTTAACCCAAAAAGGATGAATTCGCTATGAACAATGTAAACAAGCTTTCGATCATCGAAACTAAGGATGAAAGAAATTTCCAGTCAGAAAATATTTCTGCTGTCCCAAGGAAAAACCTAGTAAGTGACATTTGCCACAGTGGTTATTCTCTCATGCAGATATACCTGAAAATAGTCACTACGGAAAAAGTCACTAGGTTCTTCCTTGGGACAGCAGATTTATCGTTTCCCAATGTTATCCCGGTCTCAAAAGTTCTTGACGTATTTCTGATTTCCCGATCCAGTAGCCACTCTTATAGAACCTAGTAGGTGCAAAATCTCCTTCGAAAAAAGTTGATTTTCATTATAACTCATCTGTAATCTGAAGGTATCATCACTTCAGACAAAATCTTATGGTGATTATATCTTTCGCTTTCAGAAAATTTGAGGATTAGAGGTTGACTAATGCAAAGGTACAAAAGCCAATACAGACGAAAATGAGAGAAAATGCGTGTTTGCTTTGCGAATAGTTCGTGCATACAAGAACAGGGTGAGAGTTAGAGGAATGGAGAATAGCTTGGAGCGATTTTTAGTGGTTGGGAAGCTACCATCACGGAATCGCAACTACCTCGTTATCACATGCACTCTCGTATCGGGCTTGTTTTCATTATATTACTCTGGCTCAAGTAGAACGTTCCCGTGGAAGTAACAATTCCAACAAATCCAATAACGCTATTCGCCCTTGTCGGACTACACGTACATACTCGTACATATGTGGCGAGTGTCGCTATCTCAGCTCGACGTCTTGAAGGATCTCATTGCTGCAGACAACACGCCGAGTGGATTTTTCTTTGGAATCTCCTAGATGAATAGTAACAATGCATTGCTTTCTCTCAAATATCTCTTGGAAATACTGTGGTTCTCTTCTTCGTTTGTTCATAGCATGCATAACATGTACATTTTCACAGAGATTCTCTCTTGTCAGATGTAGAATTATAATTTGAAGGAAAGGAAAGAGGAAAATGTGGCCGCTAATATATTCAGGGTGGCGATTCGGCGGAGGATTTCAAATTCTCGATCATTTCCCGGTTCTTCACGTTCAAGTTTTTCAATTTCCCCGGTCAACTTGAAGTTACATATTTATATTTATCCCAAAACACAAACATTGATTTTTCTTCATGACGTTCATTTTCAACAACAAAAATCAATTTTTTTGATCAAAAAATGGAACAGTTAAACTAAGAATTGAAAACAATCAATTTACGATAACAAAAAAACGGATTCCCAACAAAATAGTTCATTTTTCAAACAGTGTAATGGATTTATGAAGAACATTGTGGATCTGTAACCAGAACCGTTAATTCTCAAACCAAGAAGAATAATTTTCAAATCGAAAGAATAATATTCTAAGAACAAATTCTTTAGTTCAACAAAACAATTTCAAACCAAGCATAAGAGTTTTCTACTATAATAAAGAATCTACAGATGAAGAAGTTGAGTTCTCAAACAGCTAGATTAACTTTTACTGTAAAGGTAAATTGTCAACGAAAATTTGGATACTCAAATTTTTTATTGAAAAAATGGATGCTTAACTAGAATAATAAATATTTATCTAATCTATGGAATTTCCAATTGGAATAAGTTAAGTTTTAGGTAAAAAAAATACTTATGAAAAAAACTAACTTCCAACAAAAGAAGCCAACATTCAACAAACAAAAAAAACTAACCTTCAAACTAATTATTACATTTTTACATAAAATGATGAAAAATGAAATGAAATTGTAAAAAGTAGTTGAGTTTTAAACCAGAAAGACGAATTTTTTACGGAAATGATGAACATTTAACTAGAATAGTTCAATTTTTGACATGAAATTAATTTTTCAACCAAAAAATACAATTTTTAACAAAACGGTTTGAATTTGATCTATATGAATAGAAATCTTTAAACAAAAATAGAATAGTGACATTTTTGGTTCAAAAAATTAATTTCAAATCAAACATTAAGAGTATCAACTAGATAAATGTTCGACTAAAATGAAACATGTTTGACTGTATAACTTGAATTGTTAATCTTGAAGAAGATTTTTTGAATGGAAATATTAACTTCTGAAAAAAAAAATTTTCTACCAAAAAATCCATTTTTCAACAAAATATGTGAAGTTTCAACGAAATAGTTGAATTTTCAATTCGAAAAGACAAATTCTCGCCGAATTCTCTAATTTTGAACTCGAACTGATCAATTTTCCACTACAAATGAAACAGTTAAATCTTCGGTTGAATACATTGATTTTCTATCAAATTGATAAACTTTCAGGTATAATGATGGATCTTCAACGGGAACAGATATATTTTAAGCAATAAGATGAATTTTTAATCATAGAGATTAATTTTCAACAAAAAAGCCAAATTTTTCATCAAGTGCATAAATTCTCAAAGAAAGAGTTTAATTTTCAAATTCAAGAATCAATGTTCAACCTAATACTTGGATTTACACTAAAAAAACAGGAATTGATTTTCAACAAACCAGTTTAAATTTAAAACCCGTTGTTGATTCTTCAACTAAAAAAGGATGAATATTCAATGAACAATGTAAACAAATTTTCTAGCATAATTCGGAAATATTTCTTCTTCGGAATACTACTTCTACTCTAAAGACTGCTTGAAGTACTTTCTTCATTTGAAATTAAAAAGTGGGGACTTTAAAATTTTGAATTAAAGGAACGATTTTCAAAAATTCTCCTCTTCTTAATCCGAATTATAATTTGTCTAAAAAGTTGCCGTTTCATGTAGAAAATTTACTTCTCCAAGTGAAATTATACTTCTAAACGGAAACTCCCTGCCCTAAAATAAAAACTATAAATATTTTCTGGAATTCACGGTTTCAAGTCAGATAAATGAGGAAGAGCAAATAAAATGTGATAGAAACATTTTTTTGAAAAAATGAAGATAATAATTCTTTCTGTAGGTTTGGGCTCTTATCAATTCGATCATCAAATTTGAGTCAGACAAAAGAATCTCACTGAGCAACAAATTTGCAAAACGTCTTTCTTATACTGGAAAAAAATATAAATTCTTCCTCTCACGACGTAATACATTTGAATATATTGCGAATCAGATTAAAAGAACGTTACATTCTTTAAATCAAATGATAAGATCTCTTTTTGATTCATAAAAAGGAAGCGGTCATTTCTCGTATTTTTTCGGTAGAATTTTTAATAGTCTAGGTTAAGTCAAGTAAATCCCCGGTTTTAAAATATATTCCCGGTCATTTCCCGGTTTCCCGGTTAAGTCGTCACCCTGATAGTATTCTCGTCTCCGGAGTTTGATTTCCCATAGCAAATTGAAATATAAGCGCTTAATTTGAGTTAATCATATTTTGTGGAACAAATTTTTGAATGAATCTTGAGTACATAAGCACCACACAAAGAAGATGACAATTCTCAACTCCAATGACAATAGGTCAATGGAAATTTTCATTACATATCTGGAATTCAAAATACTTCCATATTGTCTCGGCACTTTCTATTAAAAGTCGATACGATAAAAATGAGAATTTTGTATCTCAAAATAGCAACATCGCCTCGCGAAGGAGGAAATCGTTTTCAGATTTTTACTGTTCGAAAGAGAACCCATCAGAATTCTACGACACCAGTCAGTGGTTACTACAATCGTAACGGGGTATTTGCTATCAGCGTAATACATATCTAACTGTATTTATTTGAGCCTCCCAAGTCGGAGTGAAAGTATCTCCGAGAAAATTTTACAAGCTTGCACATTGACTAGTGATTTGAATCGTGATAACGAGGATACATTAGCTAAATTATATGCGATACGGAAATCATGATAAAAACCTTTTTCAATATTGAAACGTTATCTTTATACAAAATTTATCTGAAGAAAAATCGAAAATTTTCTAATGCTTATTAATGTACAAATTATTTGGTCTTTGCTTAATGAGTGGAAGTTATACAAAAATGCCCGTTCAAGAGTAATTTTCAAGCACAGAACTGGTAAATATGTCTCTGAAATGGAGCGTGCGAAAATTTTGAAAGATGGATGACATGTGTTGGATGGAAGTAGAAACTCTCGTGTATCACAATCGATTCTGTAATACAGTAACGGTAGTCGTTAATAATAATGGTGTGTGTGCGCGTATATTGCCTGGTCGTATAACAGCGTAATAAACGTCCGATAGCAATTAATCTAGTTCACTGAATGTGGTTTACAATTTGTACTGGTACCAATTATATGAGTAGTGTGTGACTCTATGACACAATCATGCATTGTACTGTTAGCTTGTGTTATCATTGGACGAATCCTTTATAACAACATTTGTCCTTTTTGAGCCTTGCGTTGTTTGGTCTAACCAAATTCATCAAATTGGTTCATTCAAAGTTTCCCAAAGAACCGAATGCCATACGCAGTACTGCGCGACTATTCAGTACGTAATTGAAACTCTGGGGTAATTGAAAGCGACAGAGATAGGAAGAGGGAGAGAGAGGGTGAAAGGGGAGAATTTTGCAAATCAAACTATAATCAAAGGGCAGAGACAGGAAAAACAACTTAATCCCGATTTCAGAGAAATCTTCACGTGAAAACGAATAACCCTCAGGAAGTAAGATTTAGGGGAATGTCATCAGGGTTGGGACACTTTTTGACTTTGCTCTATAACTTCTGTTCAAAAGCTCAAATTCCTCGATTTTTCCGTCTCATTTGAAAGTTAAGACGCTGACAAGAAAGTTTTACGACGGACAAATCAACGCGCAACATTAATATTTTTATTGCAGTGCCCCAACCCTGACGATATTCCCCTACCTTTCACAGGCAGTATGGTTACAATGTCAAGGGTATTGCATATCCTCTTGTTTCGATGCAGATAAATACAAATTTACCTATTCTGAAATCACTCGCAACAGAAATTTATTTGTGTTTTTTGAGATGCGACACAATCGTAATTTCACGGAAGAGCAAATAATCTCTATTAAAAATCGAACTGCAAATTTGAAGAGAACTAAAATAGATTTTTGATTCCAGATAAATGTTGGTTTTTCACTCAAGTCGATCACATTCTTATTTTTATACTAACAGATCGATAAAATAAAATTTTGTAGTTTGAAATTTGTTTCAATTAATGAAATTTACCCAGCTCGAGTTTGAAACATGGGGAAAATATACATTTTATAGTGTTTTATTATAAAATTCGTTCAATTTTTTATATCCACATTTCGAAATTCTACAATTCTTTACATTTGATTTCTCATACCCATCAATGTTTCGAATACCTTAGTTGAAAATAAAATAATCTTTGCTGTTTCAAATCGTTTCATGATCAAGCTGGCCAAGTTCAGATAATCTAGGACACTGCTTCTAATTCAAATTTTCATCATTTTACATGCTTTTGATCTGAAGTCACGCAATTATACAAAATACAAAAATATTCCACAATTTAATTTTATCAATGTTTCTCTTGGAAGTAAATAATTTATCAATACCTCCAACATCAAAATCTGTTATTTTCCAGGACCAGGATTTGGTACCTAAAAATCTTAGAATTTCGTTCATTCGGATGTTCGGTTCTCCATTGTTTTGTTAACAACAGTTTATCCTTGAAAATTCTGGATGAATATTATATAACCCTTGAAAGTTGTCAAAGGTATTCTACTTCAAACTGACCAATATTAGAAACTTACCCTGGAAAAAATAAAACAGAAAGAACTTCCGAATCTTGAAGTCTATTTTAGCCGAAGGATATAACCTGTAGTAGATTACACAATACACATGGCATAACATGGAAGTGTAAACTTTTCTCCAGTTTGAAATGAAAACTACTATTGTTGAAATGTCAGAAGATGAGTCTCTTTCAGACAATCCAGATTTGATCATAACATTTTCATTGCTGAAAACATACTTTTATTTCAAATCTATTTTCGTGGATGCGTAAAATTCTTGAAGGATAGTTAGTCTTTATCCATTTGGTTAAACTTATACACCCAAATTGTTATGATGCTCCAGGATGGCGATTTGGGGGACGATTTCTAATTCCCGGTCATTTTCCGGTTCTTCGCGGTCAAGATTATCAATTTCCCCGGTCAACTAGAAGTAAAATATTTACATTTGTCGCAAAACTCTTACATGTATTTTTATCCCTGACGTTCATTCTGAACATCCTTTAATACAACAGAAATATATCAATTTCGAAAAAATACTCTACTTTTCAACCAAAAAATAGAATTTTTTTCACAAGAATTGGAACAGTTAAACTGACAAAATTAACAAAAAATTAAATTACGACAGCAAAAAAAAACACAACGGATTTCGAACATAGTTCATTTTTCAACCAATCTGATGATTTTCAAATAACATTATGAATGTTCAACCAGAACAGTTGAATTTAAAAAAGATAAGATTAATTTTCAACTAAAAAGATCGATATTTATCTGGGGCACTTCAATTTCCAACCATAAAGGTGAATATTCAAACAAAAAGATTGATTTTCAAAATAAAAAGAGTGATTTTCTAAGAAAAAATATAATGTTTCAACAAAATAGACGAATTTCAGAGTCAAAACATAATTATTTTCAACCGAGAATGGAACAGTAACATTTTTAATTTGAAAAAATCAAATCTGAACCAACCCTTAGTGTTTTGTATACTAAAAAAAGAATCTTTAGCTGAAGGAGTTGAGTTTTCAAACAGATAAATTTAATACTGGAAAAGATAATTTGTCAACAAAAGTTTTATTACTCAAAGTTTAAATTGAAAAAATAGATGTTTAACTAAACAAATAGATTTTCAACTGAAACTATGGAATTTTCAATTGGAATAAGTTAAGTTTTCAGTTTAAAAAAATTACTTATAAGAAAAAAAAACTAACTGTCAAAGAAATTTTATTACATTCATACATAAAATGATAAACATATAATTAGAATAGTTCAATTTTTGATAAAAAAATAATTTTCAACCAAAGAATACAATTTTTCAACAGGATGATTGATTTTTGAACCATACCAATAAAAATTTCAATACAAAAATGGAACAGTGCCATTTTTGGCTTGAAAAATTAATTCTAAACCGAACATAAGAGTTTTTAACTAGATGAATGTTCGACTGAAATGGAAATGTTTGACTGTGTAACTTGAATTGTTAACCGTAAGGAAGAATTTTTGAAGAAAAATGTTAACTTCCGCAGAAGCTTCGAAGAAATAATTGGATTTTCAATTCAAAAACACAAATTCCCACCGAAATGTCGAATTTGAACTAGAAAAGATCAATTTCCCATAAAAAGGAATCAGATAAATTTTGAGTTGAAGTAATTAATTTTCGACCAACCTGATGAATTTTCAGGTATGATTAATCTCCAAATAAATAGATGTATTCTAAGCAAAAAGATGAATTTTTGACCATAAAGATTAATTTCCTACAAAAAGGCAAATTTTCCACGAAGTACATTAATTCTCAAAGAAATAGTTTAATTTTCAAATTAAAAAATCAATGTTCTACAAAATACTTGACTTTTTCACCAAAAAAAGATTAAATGATTTTTGAAGAAGTAGTTACAATTTCAACCAGAGGTGAATTTTGAATCGAAATAATGGAACTTTAACAAGAAGATTATATTTTCAACAAACAGGCTTCAATTTCAAACTAGTAGTTGATTTTTCAATCAAAAGGATGAACTTGCAATTAACAATCTAAACGAGTTTTCTATCATGATTCAGAAATATTTCTTCTTCCTCTCATTTAAATATTTGGAGAATCAGATTAGAGAAACGTTACATTCTTTAAATCAAATTACAAGATCTTTTTTTGATTCATAAAAAGAAAGCGGTCATTTATCGCATTTTTTAAGGTAGAATTTTTTATAGCCTAGGTTGAGTCAAGTAGATTTCCGGTTTTCAATTCGATTCCCGGTCATTTCCCGGCCGAGTCGCCACCCTGTGCTCAAATAGCACGAATTGTCCTGAATTTGATGATACATAAAACCTAACGTAAAGTGAATTCCAGCATGTTCTGACAAAAAAGAAAGTATCTTTGTTAATTGTTGTCTGATGAATCCTGTTTTCTTTTTTTTCATGCGGGCAAGTCTAATGGCTGACGATGGAATTCAAATGCTAGAGAAAACGATTAAGTCGTTTTGTGAAAGCTCAAGAGATATACAAGTAATGGACTTGCGAGTTTCTTGAAATGCGGTACTTCTTTCCCATTAAGCGTCTTTCCGTGTAACCGTTGGGTTGAATGCTATTAAGCTGCTCGTTCTCCCATAAAGATGGAAAGAGAACGAGCCAGACTTAAAAATAAGAAGAGAAACTCAAAGACAAAGTAATTTGGACCTTCCGCAAGATGGAAAACAATTTATTCTTGTCTTTGATTGTTTGAAAAACATCGTTGCCTTTGAGTTCTTGTATATTCGATTTCAGAGCTTCCAATATCCTTATAAGCTCTCATGGCGTTCTCAGAGAATCTAGTGTCAAAGAAACATTCATTGACGAGAGTGGAAGAGTGTTCAGGTAAAGTGAATGGTAGCGTACCCAGATGCAAACCAAGGGAAGAATCGTAGAAATATGTGGATAAGACTCTATAGTCTATAGCGAGGATATACAACTTATAAAGAGTGATAGAAACACAAAAGCTCGTTTAAAAAGATGTAAGGATGAACTTCGTAAAAAATTTGAGCATTTGTGTGTAAACCGTGATGTAAGATAGTAATGTGAAACTTTCCATCTGGAATGATTGTTACAGACACTGATCAGCCACCTGTACTGGATCAGTGATTGAGGGCAAGTATAAGCAGCAGGCGCCATCTATAAATTGATCTAAAATATATAATTTCTCCTGCTCATCCCGTACCTACTCTTATCGAATAAATATTTTGATCCTTGATTGTATAGTGAGATTCGAACCGGATGAGTTACGTTCAATTCGAAAAGGATTTGACTCAACAGTATAATAATAATAATAATAATATTATACCTTTCAATGAGGACTCGGAAAAAAAATTCTTACCTTCATAAACGGTGAGTTGAGCAGTTGCTGATACAGCATCCCCCACTCCATTTTCAGCTAAGCATTCGTAGAGAACGTTGTCACGAGTTGGTCTAACAGGTTCGATTCTCAGCAAAGCACCATTTTGATATTGCTGAACGAGGTAGCGTGATTGTGATTCTGTATGGAATAATATGACACAACAAATTCAAATTTTAGTTCACAAAAAATTCGGAAATTTGAATTAACAACGGGAGGCCAATATGGTAAGGATTTTCTGGTTTTAGGACAAGACTTGAAAATAAGGATATACTAGTAATGAAGAAAGGATATTGAAATGTCCGATGACAGGCCGCTTGTTTTTTAAATATATTTTTATTGAATTCTTGAAGTTCAAATCTACCGAGACAATTCACTGTCATAAATAAAATATATTCTAAATTACCAATTACTACAATATTTCAAATGTCAATGATCTGACGTTTAAAGAGGGCCACGCCACGTCAACTGTGCCCATGAAATTTTGGTGATTTTTTGGGAAGTGCCAACAATTGGGATAATCTGTACATAATAGCATTACATAAAAATGCTTTAAACGGCTTTTAAGAAAACTACACCGTTTTCATTATTTTTTAAAAATAAGATTTTTGGGAATTTTAATAGAAAAATTATTAACTTACGACTCGTTTGCAAAAATCGAATGAAATTTGGTGTGACAGATGTGAAGAGTCTTCTCTATATGATAAAAAATTTTTCTAAATTAAATCTGCAAAATAATAATTTTTTCATAACAATTATTTAAGGCAGGTTCTCACCTTGTGGACCCGAAAAAGTGTCCTTTTTTTTAAGAATTTTTTTAAAGAAAAGTATTAAAGATAAAAAGCTGAAAATTTTTTCTGGATATGAACATCCACTTATTTCAAGAATGCAATTTTTTGAATTGCCTGAATGAAAGAAGGGGAGAGAGGGGGCGCCCATCAATGGCGGCATGTCGGTGGGGAGGTGTCCCGCTACCGGAAGTGATTCCGTCAAAACCCGTGATCCGAAACAAAAAAACCGAACACATTCTTAATTTGTACCGTTTCATCTAAGAAATGAACTAGAATTATGAAAAAAAGCTCAAAATTGAAGAAGTTATGAGGTTTTGAAAAAAAATTACGATTTTTGCCCTTTTTTTTCTTCACGTATTATTTTTTTAATTTAACAATTTTCAATATTTTTGGCTGATTCTAGTTCATTTGTTAAAAAAACCCTAAGGAACATTTAAAAAAAATTTGGTACCGATTAGTTCATTACAGCGTCTTCAATCACTTCCGGTAGCAGGAAAACCTCCCCACTGACATGCCGCCATTTATGGACAAATTAATGGATATAACTGTTAACTGTTGCAATTTCGGATTTCAAATGTATTACTTACATGAATTTTGTTGTAAAAATATAGAGAATCAGTTTTTCCTTGTGAACAAGCCCCAAAAAACAATAATAGTTAATATTTTAAACAATTTTTATGAAGAAATTCACTTATTTGGCATATCTATGCTTCGAAAAATTTTCGTTTCTGTCGCATAATTAATTTTCACCTGAAGAACAAGAATATACACGTAAGAGTTTCATGAAACATTATTTGCCATTGTTATAAACAATTTTTATAAACAAATTCACTTATTTGGCATATCTGTGCATCGAAAATTCTTCTTTTCTCGGGAATCATTTATTTTCATCTGAACAACAAGAATATTACACATTAGAGTTCATCGAAACAACATTTATCATTGTTAAAAACAGTTTTTAAAAACAAATTCACTTATTTGGCATATCTGTGCATCGAAAATTTTTCTTTTCTGGGGAATCATTTATTTTCATCTGAAGAACAAAAATATTACACATTAGAGTCCATCGAAACAACATTGATAATGTTAAAAACAATTTTTATAAACAAATTCATTTATTCGGCATATCTGTGCATCGAAAATTTTTCTTTTCTGTGGATTCATTCATTTTCATCTGAAGAACAAGAATATTACACATGAGATTTCCATGAAACAACATTTATCAATGTTAAAAACCAGTTTTATAAACAAATTCACTATTTGGCATATCTGTGCATCGAAATTTTTTTTTTCCTGTGGAATGATTTATTTCCATCTGAAGAACAAGAATATTACGCATGAGAGTTCCATTAAACAACATTCGTCATTGTTATAAGCAATTTTTATAAACAAATTCACTTATTTGGCATATCTATGTATCGAAAATTTGTCTTCCCTGTGGAATCATTTATTTCCATCTGAAGAACAAGAATATTACACATGAGAGTTCCATGAAACAACATTTGTCATTGTTATAAGCAATTTTAATAAATAAATTCACTTATTTGGCATATCTGTGTATCCAAAATTTTTCTTCCCTGTGGAATCATTTATTTCCATCTGAAGAACAAGAATATTACACATGAGAATTCCATGAAACAACATTTGTCATTGCTATAAGCAATTTTTAAAATAAATTCACTTATTTGGCATTTCGGTGCATGTAACCAATTAAAAAATTTTAAGTTGGATAACAAATAATTAAATAACAAATTCAAAAAACGTGCAACTCTACGTTGAAGTACGATCCTTCATGAGTAAAAAAAAAACTCTGATCTGTTAAAAATTGAGGTGTCGGCTGATTTTTGTCCCAAAAAAGTGTTTTTTCCCACTGTGCGCCGTTTGAGGCAACAATTGTTACGCGGCGCCCGCGACAAAAACTTTTTTTAAATAATGTCAGAGTGAGAATTACTAATTTTTTCTTCTTTGAGAACAGAATAAAGTGTTCATAATACATTGTGTTAAAATTACACTACGATCGGAGGCCTAGAAGTTATAAATAATCGAATTTGTTGAAATAATTGTTATAAAAAAAATTACAATTTTTCAAATTTAATTTAGAAAAAATTTTTATCAGAAAGAGAAAACTCTTCACAACTGTCATACCAAATCTCGTTCGATTATTGCAAACGAGTCGTAAGGTATTAATTTTTCTATTAAAAGTTGCAAAAATCATTATTTTCAAAAATAATGATACGATGTAGTTTTCGAAAAACGGTTCAAAATGTTTTTTATAATGCTATTATGTACAGATTTTTCCAATTGTTGGCACTTTTTAAAAAATCACCCAAATTTTATGGGCACAGTTGACGGGGCCTGACTTAAAAATATTGAATTTAAAGACATTAAAGACCCTTAGGGGACACATTATGAATACAGAAGAAGACTCATTTATTTTTACAGTGAAAATATTTTCAATACTGCTATTCTCCTTTTTGAGCTGAGAATCTTGAGTGTTCTAAAAGTGCATTGAAACCGAAAGAAGTAGTTTGGATAGAGCATGAAAATTGTAAAACTTGTGGGTGAAAGTACTTACGTGAAACTTTCTTGCCATTCTTTCGCCAGTATATTTGAGGTGGTGGTGTTCCTTCGGCACTGCAGTAAAAACTCGCTATTCCGCCTGCCTTCACCTGCTGCGACCGTGGCTTGACCAGGATATTTGGAGGTTCTGTGAACAGAGCAGAGAAAGAGAGTTTGAGTGAAGAGATTTTTAAAAGATAAACTGCGAACGAAATAAAGAGATAAGTCTTTTTGCAAAGAAGACAAAGTTTTAGAATGATAGGGTAGTAGAGAAAGGAAAGATACAATTGTGGACCAATGAATGACAAGTCGGTTTTATCAACAAAGCATCTTAAAAAAATTTCAATAAATATTATATTTATTAACAAATAGGATAACTGTAGTCGATATTGAAACGAATTCCCTTCCATTTCTCCTACTTTATGTTTTGAGAAATATTTTTCCAGATGATTTAAATCCTATCTCTAAGCATATTCTTTTTTACTGTGCACGATACTCGCATCCAATGTTTTAAGGAGCTTTTGGATCATAATTTATGGGTATTTTTTCAAAGATTTAAGTGTTATCCGTGGTTGTAAAGATACTTTTATGGTGCTGATGCTCTTGGAAACGACTACGTGGAATAAATAATCGATACGGATACTGCTGCAGCACTATCGACGAATTTATTATTCATTAGTATCGATCACCTTGTATTCATGTCCCCTGAAGATGTGGGATCACTTTAACGCTCAAAAAACTCAATACAAAGCTTTAAATTTAGCTGAATTTTAATGACTCTCGCTGTAAGTAATCTGCCAGAAGTTTGACAGCTGCTTTGCGGGAATTCCAGGAGTCAAGAGTTGACTCATTGTAATTTTTTTCTCGATTAAAAACCACATTTTCATGGAAATATGTCGTCACTGTCAAACATATTCTTTATCTGACGATATATTGATCGACAGTTACGAAAAAGTAGAGAGAGGAACGCGAACAAATATCTAGTTAGGGAGGTTTTATAAACTCACTTTTACCTTACATATTGAGGATTAGTTTCGAAGTAGTATTTTTTACTTTTTTCGGGTACAAAATACTGCTTCCAATTTAATTAAAACTGGGCATTTTAACGCAGAGTAGCTGGACCAAAAAATGAGGAAATTTAATATGAAGTACTGAACTAAAGTACTGAATTACTAAATAGAATTAGTGTGAGAGGTAAAAATGTTATTCCATCCTATCTTGGGCTGACGATTTAATGATTATTTTGATAAAAGATTTCTATTTGATTAAATAACATTGTATTTAGAGAAAGATTCATAGAAAGCTCCGTGCAATAAATTAAACATTAAAAGGTGAGGGATAATAATCAATGATGATCGCATAGAATTTGAAAAAAGGGATAATTGCTTGGAGCAGAAATGGA
>WSXT02222078.1:0-16863 GCA_011762715.2 Neuroterus valhalla | reverse complement strand
ATCGGTGAAAACAAGTTTTGACATTTTCCATTCTTGCTCTTAACAGTTCGTAAGAGTTGGAGTAGTCGTTAGTCGTCAGTCTCGCGATGAAAGGATCATGATAGGGATAGTGTAACGTCTCTTTTTGCGGAACTTACCCCACCCTGGCCGGGTCTGGCTGTCTCTTAAAATCACTGATAGGGTAAACTTATCGGTACACCATGAGAGAAAATGCACTTTTTTCGTTCAAAAATAAATTTATTTCAGATCTTCTCTAGGGCTAACTAGGACCAGGGTCTAGAGCCTTATGCTGTGGCCCGGATGGAATTTTTTGCATTTTTAAATGAAAGTTTATTAAATTTTTAAATAAATATATTATAAAGATTTTAGGCTCAGAGCCAACCCTCTAGGTTGAAAAACGAGGCCATGACCGTAAGGCTTCCAGGTATAACGTGTAACTGCGGATATTTTATTTTGTCTCAACAGAAACATGTAATTGAAAAACAAAGTTAGAACTTTTTGATGCTAAACTTTTCCATGATACCGTTCCTTCTAAGACTTCCAAATTCATTCAGAAAAGCCATAAATCGAAGTAATAACAAACTAGAAATAATTTTAAGTGGATTAGATTAAAACAAAAATTGTCAAGAATGTTATACACAAATTAATTAACAAAAGTCACTTTGTCGTGATTCGCGATCTCGTCCGCAATGATTAGCTAATTTTGACCCATAGCTTTTCTGTAAAGTATCACAGATGATGATGTGCGCTTGAAATATGTTGAGAATAACTAATTACTGCCAATTATGCCAAACATTTACATGAACAAATGCACATTCTGATCATTTTTTGATGGAAAGGCTTCCTTTTTTTGCGCGGAATCAACTTTAAATATTTCACTAAAGACTTCTTGCTGTCATATTTTATTATTGGCCAAGTAATGTTAATTGTTTGAAAAATTGTAATAAACAAATGAACATTTGAACCATTTTCGTACGAAAAGGATTGATTTTTCCTGCGAAATCAAGTTAAGGGGGGAGTCTGGTGTAGGAGGCTTAAAATATGAGTGATTTCGGAGGACGAGTTCAAAGACAAGGCGAGAATTAATCTTATTAACACTTGCTGTATTTATTCTTTTATAATTATTGTGCACAAAATTGATTTTTACAGACCCGCTAAGCAACAAATATTTGTTTTATAAGGTTAGACGTCTGACCTTTCCCGTGCGAGAAGTAAAACGGCGGGAACGATGGCGATCCAAAAAATGTTCTAAAATGAAAAAACCAAAAGTTTTTTCAAAGATTATGCTTGTATCTAGACTATGAACCACTGAAAAGTGAAAAAAAAATTTTTTTGAATATAAGAGACATAATGCGAAAGGTGTCATTTTCTGCCTCAAAATTTGTTCTTTTTTGTTTAAACTAAGTAATGAAAAAACAATTTTTTTTGTCGCTTTTAGAGGTTCATATACTATGAAAACATTAACTTTTCGATTTTTGCAAGTAGAAGTTATTCAGACAAATAGTTTTTCAAATATCTTTTCCGTCAGTTCAAAAAACGTGGTCAGACGTCTGACCTTATGAAACAGATATTTGTTGCTCAGTGGGTCTGTAAAAATCAATTTTGTGTACAACAATTATAGACGAATAAATACTGCAAGTGCCGATAAGATTGATTTTCGCCTTGTCTTTGAACTCTTCCTCCGAAATCACTCATATTTTCAGCCTCCTTACACCAGATTCCCCCCTTGAAATGTCTTGCCAAAGACGCATTTCTGTCATATTTTCCAGTGTCCAAAAAGTGTTAATTATTCAACACTTTTTAAAAATAAATGCACATTTTGATCATTTTTTCATTAGAAGGCTGAATTTTTTCCACAACAATTCGGAGTGTATTGCGAAAGACTCTTTGCTGTCAAAATTTTGAAAGTGACAGAAACTAGTAATTATTTAAACAATTTTTATAAACAGATATTGGGCATTCGTGCTTTAGTAGTAAGTGAGAATCGAGCTCACTCTTTGGAGACTGTCTTAATCTCAGCTATTTTGACAGAGGTTTCATCTTCCTAAATTCTACTTCCATATAACTTCTCATGAAAGGTTCCGAATGAAGCAGAAGATGATGAAGAACATTTAGGTTTGTCAATTGTCTCTAGAAATTCTACTGTTATTAGCTCTATCTTTTCTGAAGATCTTATTCTTTTCCTCTTACGACTCTATTCACCAATCAATTGGTAGATCAAAAGATTGAATTATATTACCAGCGGTTTCCATACAGTAAGTTTTGAATTCTGCACAATTAACTACCCCTCCTAACGTTGTAACATATGTAATATATCGTGGAATATGTTGATCAGATCTTGATCCAAACCGGTTATTTTGGCAACAGATTTAGCTTGTACCAAAAAGGATTGGACAAAATTTCTGGTATTTATTTCTTCATAACCCTGCTTAACCACATTAACTGCTGAACCCGGTTTGGATCCTAATTATATCTGAATACATTCCTTTCTCAATTTTTCCATTTTCTTTTCTCCCATTTTTCTTGCAGAAAACTTTGTAAAATCCATATTGTAGAATACATGAACAAATATTTCAGAACAGTAATTCAGGCAAAGAAGAATTATGCAAAGTTTTTTCATTGCAGAGAATCTTGTCGATGTTAGTGAATTTAGGTGCACATCAGGTCACTTGAAAGAATATAGTGCAAGGATTCTTTTGCAAGACTTTTCGAATTGGTTCCGCGAAAAAATCAAGCCTATTCTTGAAAAAATGATCAAAATGTGCATTTGTTCATAAAAACTCTTTAAAAAATTACCAGTTTCTGTCACTAAAAAATGTAACAATAGTTCAAAACATTTTTAGTACAAAAAACATTTATTCTTCACGCAAGAGGGCCGAAATTTCAAATTTGTATATAAAAAATTTTATTGGTCATATTTGACCAAATATCATCAATGATATAGTATTCTTAGAAGTATCTGTAGCCAATCCGGCAATTAAAGGAAATTAAAATTTAGAAAAAACTTAGATATAAATATTTTGTCACGAGAATTGTTTAAAACAATGGTTAATGTTAACTTTCTAATTACTTTTGTAAATAAATGTCATTAATAGATACGGGGGGGAGGGGGGAGGAGGTTAATTCGTGCAGGAAAAGGCACATTTTTGTGCATTTTTTTACGACACAGTTGAAATATAATCATTGAAACCAATGGCACATTAAAGTATAAGATTCTAAGAATATTTTGTGAAATTTTCGTTAAATATTCTAAATTACGGCAATGGCAGCAACTACTTGGAAGCGTCTCGGAAAACAGTAGAATAGTGGTGCCCGTCATAACTCGGTACTACATCATCTGAAATCAAAAAGTCAAAGTTCTTACGTTAGATAATCGATTATCCTAGGTAACGCTGGGAGGGTTTTTCGATATTTCAATTTTTCACTTTTTGGGAATTCCTTGAATTTAAAAACGTGATTTTCGCGAAAATTTTTGCGCGTTTTTTACTGTTTTTTTCTCATTCGATTCGTGTAGTAAGTAGTAAGGCGCTGATTGTATAATTTCTGAAAATATTTCATATCTAGTAGATATTTCGACTAAATGTTATTGATCTGCTAGAAAAATAGTTTTTACTAGTTTTTGAAAATTTAGGATTACGTTAATTTGCAAGTATTTTTGTCATCTATGAGCAAATTTGATGAAAATTTCTAAAACTTAGAAAAAAATGTATTCAAAATTTTGAAAATGCTGTATATTATTTGAATGTGGTTGAGATAATCGGTTCAACGAACTTGACCTTCATTTCGAGACCATAAAAAAGGGTATTAGAGGATGATTCGAATTGTCAAATCCTTTTAAAAGTTAGCGTGGGTACAACATTTAGGCAACCAAACAGACAAATATACATACGGATATCCACAAAATTTGATAAATTTTTGAATCCGCGAGTGCCAAAACGCAAAGATTCCTTATAAACTAGACATTGGAAATGTGGAAGATTCCATAACTTGATTCCATGAATAATAATGTAAAAAATTGAAGCGTTAATCTACGAACTGAAGAAATTCGTTGCAAAATTTCGGGAAATTCGTTTGTCCTAAGACACATACAATTATAGCCGACTTTTTTATATTTTAGCATACGAAAAGAAGCTCAGATAGAGAGAAACGTTGAGAGACTTCTTTCATAACTTTTCAAGAAGAACGGCTTTAATCTTTTTAATTTATTCCCATTTTGTCTTGATTTCGTAAAGAGTTAAAATTCGGATAACTTACGTAAAACTTTTGCAAGACTTTCACTCAGAGAAATGTTCTCTTGTGTCAAAAGGATGTTCCTTGGCACGAATGGAACTTCCTCTCCTATTAAAGGGTTAGACGATTTTCAGTTGTCAAAAAAAATCTTTTTGTAGCAAAAATTATCATTTTGCGACCAACCTCATCTCATTTTGCAGTCATAGACTTCTGATTGGTTATGAACAGAGCAAAACAGGCAAGAGGACGTTGTTTTTGTTGTAATAATATTTTCGAATCATAATTCTTTTCTCATAGAAAAATCGAATGGAATCAAAGTTTCAAAATATTAAAAATGTTTTCGGTAGTATCTTGTGTCATTCTTCCCAAATTTTGAATTCTTCATTTTTTTTTATTTTTCACTATTGAAATGAATGACGGTTGAATTACGATCAAAACGAAAACTATGCGTCTCATAAAAAAACGTCCAAAGCCAATTTGTTTATCTTTTTGAAATTAACCTATTTCTTCACTTTTTTTTTGTATATCGTATAGTATATCCGGAGAATAGAGTTTTCTATTTTTAATAACATTTTTTGCGATCAAAACAAAAAATCCGCATCTTATAAAAAATGGTTGATAATGAATTTGTAGATCTTTTATAGATAAAAAATTTTCGTCTTTTCCTTCTTTTCTGTATCTTGCATAGTAAGTCGGACCGCAAAATGGAATTTTTCATTTTTTTAAATTTTTTGCGGTGGTTGAAACGAAAACCGTTAGTCAAGAAATGCTGTTCAACGAACTTGACCTCTTTTTTTGGACCCTAAAAACGAGTGCCAAAGCCCAATTCAATCTGATAAGTCTTGAAAAAAGTTATCCGGTATACAGATGAGGACAACGACAATAACGACAGCTAGACAGTTACCATCGTAAAACCTGTTTCTTCGGATTAAGGGGGGTCTCGAATCGTGGAGATTCCATGAAATCCGCGAAAGTTCATTATGATAAGAATTTGAACATTTTTTTCCTAATTCAATTTTTCGCGATTTGACCAGAAACTATGCGTCTCATCAATAGAATTTTTAGATCCTTTCGAGAACAATTTCGTTCTACAACATTTTTCGTATCGCATAGTCAGAATGAGAAAAAAAAAATTTTTAATAACATTTTCGACGATTGAAACAAAAACTATGCGTTCCATCGAAAAGTTGTCCAAATTAAATTTTTAGGTCTTTTTGAGATTCACAATTTTGCTTCCCAGCTTTCGTATCTTGCATAATTTTGTTGGAAATTAGAGTTTCTTTATTTTTATGATTTAAACGAAAATTATGCGTCTCACCAAAGAATAGTATTCCGCAAATTTGTGAATTTTTCAGAGATAACCGATTTATCTATCAAGTATTTTTTTCGTGTCTCGTATTGTTTCGCTAAAAAATTTATTTTCATTATTCAAGGCCATGTGATGCATGCGTTATGTGGCCAAAATTATCGATTCTCAAGAATAAAAATTTCAAAATATTGAAACAAATGTTGCATACAAACGAAGTATTAATTTCTGAGGCTTTTCCCAAAATTGCAACTCGATATCTCATTCGATGCGGACGAGAGTTGTTGCAAAGAAAATCGATTATTTTGTATCACGTGACTCATGTATCACATGGACTTAAGAACCAGTTTCTATGGATAGGTTTAGAAATAGTGTACCAAAGAGCAATTAATTCAAGGATGGCAACGACGACGACATACAGACACCAAAATAAAAACCATTTTTCTTCAATCACTGATTCTAAAAACTTCGAGATTTTATAAAATCCGCACAAGCCAATTTTCACGTGAAACTACTACCTTCTCATTGAGATAAGAATGTAAACATCTTTTGAAAGTATGTACAGAAAAAAATATATTGAATATAGAAGAAATTTGTATTTCAACGTTTTACCTACCGTCCCAATGAAAATATTTTCTTATTTTATAGGAAGACAAGTTAATATGGAGGATGGTATAAAATATAAAAAATATTATGCAAGAATAGTGACCATTATTTATCAATATTCGGAATCAAAGTTGATAAATTTACTTTGAGCCATACAAAACCTGAATAAGATCAGTACCAATTTTACGTAAAATAGCACCTTCGAATGACAAGAAAGAATTAAAGGGATGGACTTAGAATAAAGCGCGTTATTTCAAAAGTGACCCCACCTACCGGACGACAGATTATGGGGGAAAAATGTTGTTATTTGTTTCAATGTTTACTAAGAGGGAGGGGTGATATCTTAAGGTTTTTTGGGTGTACGGTCGAATTCAGTTTCGATGGGATTTTTCACGCCCTTTTCATGATTATGAGCATTCTTCTGAAAATAAATATTAATCCTGGAAAATTGGAGGTCAAAAATAAATTTCTCTTTCTTCGACTTTGGGACATTTTTTTCTTTAGAGTTGAAAGAAAGCTTTTTTCTTCCGAGGCTCTTATGGGTACGTGGTGGGCCGTTATTTGTTCATTTATGAAAATAAGCGGTAAGTAGTTCCTCTAAGGATCCCATCTGTTTCGGTGTTTTCAAACTCTTTTCATATAAGAAAAAAGAAATCGGGCTTCCACATTTCAGACCGATATACCCTCTTTAATAAACACAAGCATTTTTTGAAAAATTAAATATCGAACCTTCAAGAATGAAGGTCAGCAATAAATTTCACGCTTTTTAATCTTAATTTTAAAAACTATACAAAGCTTAGAAGAAAGCTGAGCTTTTTTGCTGTCTAAAGCCTCCTCATGAAAAATTAGGCTCACAGTTATTTGTTCATAAAACTAAACCTCAAGTACTCCGGCCTGCCCCATGACGTCGACGTTCGTCAACCTGAGTACTTAACGCGTATTTGATAGAAAAAATGACTATCAGTCCAATTTTTCACTTTGAAGTTTTGCAAGGGAAAACCTCAGCTCCCTTTCAAACCAGAAATAGAGGGAAATAAATATTCGAAAGCCGCAAAAAAGTAATTTGAATATTGACCTTCAGTTCTGATGGGCCGATACAATCGCAAAAGCTCGTTTAACCCATGAATGGAGCTGGAACTGTATTCCAGTTCCAATTCCAAAATTTTTTATTTCTTCATATTCTCACAATAATTTTTCATAAATTGAGTGTCAACATTCTACACTTATAAAAAAAAACGGCATCCAAATGGATTACTTTCCAATCGTCTACTTTAAATCCACATTTGTCTCAGATTTCTCTCAGAGACATCAAGAAATTTTTATATAAGCACTCACACAAGTTCAATTATTTGATATTGTACAATTTTTTTTGGTACTATGTTCGTTTGACATCGGTTCTTTTTTCGTAGTGTATTCAATGTTTTAGTCTGATGAGGGAATTGGTTCCCATTTCGAAACGTCGCAAAATAAACTTCTGAGTTTTGGAGCAAAGAGTTGAATGTTTTTATTTAGTCTGGAAGTTGTTGACTCTTGTCATTATTTATGTAAATATGACATGCCCAGACGTTAATTTCTCAAAAATGACCTTCGAAAGACACGAGGGTAAAAAACGCCGCCAAATAATGCTTTATACAATACCATTCACGAAAAAAAATCAATTATGAATTAAAAATTTCAAAAATGATCCACATCCAAAAGCTTTGAAATCAATAGGCAACGATAAAAAGTATACATTAACTTAGACATTCAAAAATACTCCAACTCTTCATGAATCATTATTTACGTTGAACAAATGAATTACACACTCGAAAAACAAATATAGTTTCAAAGTATCAAGTATAGTAAATGTGTTATTACAAACATTCATTGAAAATTTACATTCGGTGGACCTCTTTATAAACTATTGAACTTTTTAAAAATAAATTAGGCAAATACAATATTAATTCGGATAAACTGTGTACGCATACTTGAAGAACAAGAATATGGATCACGTAGAATCAGAAACTATCTGTTCTGAAGTAATCACCTCCGAAATTAAATTTTAAATTCATGACGTATATTACTATTCTCTAATCCGCCTGTCTCGTCTCTCATGATCCACTGTAAAGACAGGGCCGCGAAATGTACATTTGCAATAAATGTTTGTAATGACATATCCTGGCCCGTGGTGATGGCCGAAGGTGAGAGAAGTGAGTGCCAGTGACCACTAAGATTAACATTGTTAACACAACAATTTCCAGAATAACCGAAACGCGTTTTTTATTTGCTTTTATAAATTACACGCAGCTTTTGTCACGACCAAAAAATTAACAAGCTCACCGCAAGGGTTCAAATTCTATGTCCCTGCATTCACACCTTGTGTTGATAATTCTGATGATGTTTAATTACATCTTTCAGACTAGAATTGAGAGTCATCCTCTATATCTTTCGCATCAGAGCTAAAAGTGCACCGAAGCAGGAACGTACATAAAAAAGAGGTGCCCTCGTATGATACATATTTTCAGTACAATTATTTACCTACGTATTTTTAATTAGTCAGTGGTAGTTGAGGCAGGTGAGGAAAAAAACTGCTAGGCCATACTTAAGAAAATTATAAAAATTCATCTGCTAGGAGAATTTTTTCCCCTATATCTTTTCATTGCGAACTTTAATCTCTAAAAAGTTTGTTTATTGCTTAACATTGTGATTATGTTATTAGCGAAAAAGCAAGACAACGCGATCGAGTGATTTCTCTTAAGAAATTTCTCCAACATTTCTTTGCTAAGGAGGAACCGACAGTCGGTAACTAAACCATCTTTGCTACCAACCAAAACCATTCATCGGAGTACAGCGCGACACCGCGATCGTGAGCCGCAACAACACTGAACGGTATCTCGTGAACCGCTGGTTTCTCGCGGTTCTTATAGAACATGCTTACATTTTATCATTATGAAATAAAATAATAATCTAAAAATGATGAGTATAATGCTTGGGAAGAAAAAACTATGGCAAACCCGAGGATTCCATTTCTAGTAGGTGGGGGGGGGGCACATTCCTAGAATATGATAGATTTCGATTCTCTACCCAATCCTAACGATGAGTGGATAAAAATGGTTTCTTCGAAATTAGCAGTGAATCATCAATGGATTCGCACTAAACCTGAACAAAATATAAACAATGTGGGGTTTTTAGTTGAACAGAAAATATCCAGATCCACCAAAAAAACTTTCCAAAAGGAAAGTTGCGAAGGTGAGAGAAGTTTTGTGATCAAGTATTCCAACAAAAAAAACAAAAAAAAAAAACAGATCCGTTGCGTACGCTCAATTGAGAATTTTCTTAAAATGTATGTTGGAGGTTATTTATTTTTTAATATATCATAAAGAGGAGAATAACATGAAACAAATCAAATTCTGACTTTTTCTTCATGAACTAGATCAAATAAAATGCAGTTGATCAACTACACTGCAAATTATTCGCATACTTTCATAGAAAGAATACAACTCTTATTTTCCTCAGTAGTTACTATTGGCACGGGTTTTTCGAATCTCTCAACTGCCCACTTTTCATAACATATACTCCTGAGAGTTGATTTATGAATAAAATCAATGTCCTCCAACATGCATTTGAAGAAAATTTTCCATTGAGCATACGCGACGGGTCTGATTTTTTTTGGATTACTTTATTACGAAATTTCTCTCACCTTTCCAAATTTTCTTTTGGAAAGTTTTTTTTGGGAGATTCACTATACTTAATATATTAAAAACTATATTTATTCTTTAATAGTGTGATTAATTTATTTGTTTAACGTAAAAAATGATTTATGAAGAATTTTAAGTACTTTTAAATGCCTAGGTTTATGAACACTATTTGTGGTTGCCTATTGATTTCAAAGCTTTCGCATGTGGAACATTGTTACAATTCATAATTGATCTTTTTTTGGTTGTTGATGGTGCTGTATAAGGTATTATTTGGCAGCGTTTTTTACCCTCGTTTCTTTCGAAGGTCATTTTTGAGACAGTAATTTTTATTATAAAAAGCTTTTGATCAATGGAAAGGGCGTGCAAAATCCAATCTTAACTGCGGAAGATAACATTGTGATTTACTAATAATAAAAGAGTCAGAAGTTCGTGAATTTGATGATACACCCAAAATTATCACGCCCTCCTTCTCAGTAAATATGTGTCTTAATAGAAAAATTCTTTCCTAATAATTTGTCATTCAGTAGGACTATATTTTGCCGAAGTTTGAGTCGTATCGAAGAACTTTGATTCCCTAGTTAGGGTCATGAAATTATTAATTTTCCACCAAATTGTTGAACTTTCAACAAAACATATCCTTTTTGACCAAAGAGCGGATTTCCCACCGAACAGTCAAACTTTCAACCCGTTAATATGAATTCCCAAATAAACAATTAAATTCTTAATAAAAAAACATGACTTTTTAATAAGATTGGTCAATTTTCACCTGACCAAAAAGTGAAGGTTATACAAAAGAAGTGAAAATTTAAAAAAAATAGACAAATTTTCTATGAAAATGTTAAATCTGCAATCCTAAAATATGGACATTCAAAAAACAAATTGATTTTTAACCATTTTTTTGGATTTCCACTAAAATACTCGAATTTTAAACCCAAAAGACGAATTTTCCATAAAGTGAGAAAGTTTTCAACAGAAAAAACTGCTTTGTCCATTAAAAACCTAATTCATTCCCCAATAATAATTTTGATCAACTTTGTGGGAGTAAATGAATAAAGTTCTTCATGGTTAAAAATATGTCGACAGATGCTTATGCTACACGGAGAGAAAAATATGGAGCTGCGCACCGCAGGCCGCGATGCTGAGATCCGCGACTTGTGAAAGTCAGTGAACTTCTTAAGTATTTTTGACTGTCGCGGAGCTAGAGTACGCGTATCGCGGAGCTATAGTGCGCGGATCGTGGATGTCAGCACCGCGAGCCACAGATGGTTGAATCACGGGCATGGGAATCGTGATTCGCGGTGCTGAGATCCGCGGACTATAGCACCGCGGGCTGCACATGTCAACCCCTCGAACCACGGATCTGTTGAAATTTTTAAACGCGGATGTAGGGTTAGGGGATGCAAGTTATGTCAAAGTCTTAGTTTTGGTGAAGCCGTTTTCATAATTTTCATTTGTTTCACATTGACAATTTCACAATAACTATTGGCTGGGTTTATTAGTAATTTATTTCTTAAAATACTTTTAAGTTTATTTTCCAAAATGTTTTAATGAATGCACTTTTATAAACAAACGTTACATACTTAACCACATAATTTTGACGTTTGACGTTCAGTGTTCGATCAAGCTTGTCAAAAAAATCTGCAATCCGCGCGGCGCGAACCTTAACACCGCGAGTCGCAGATCTGAGCTCCGCGAACTGCGGTCCTGACATGCGCGAATGAAACATCTCCGATTCACAGTGCTGACATACGCGGGCCTTCGTGGATTCGTCCGCGGATCGCGGACTCCAGCACCGCGTGCCGCGTTCCCCACGTCCGCGATGTGAGCGAACCGCTGTTCGCGGTGCTGACATTTGCGACTCGTGGACTAGAGCTCCACTAGTCACGGTCTTCAGCTCCGCGATAACAGGAATTTTACTCGTCGCGGATCTCAGCACCGCGGCTCGCGGTGCGCAGCTCCATATTTTTCTCTCCGTGTAGACAGTTTAACATTATTTTCCAGATTTGAGAAAAATATTACTAGTTACTAACAATACAACTATATTCCAATGTTCAAAATCAAATTTCTACTGAATTTTCAATCATGAAAGATTTATCAGTGAAGAAAGAAACAAAATTTTAACCAAATTGGGGATTTTTTAAGCGGCAAAGATAAATGTTTATTCATCAACCAAAGTGATTTCTTACAAAAAACATAGATTTCCCTAAAAATAGTACGAATTTCAATCGAAAAAGATCAATTTATCAACCAAAAAAAATTCACTTTTGGTTGAAAAAAAGTATTGATCAACAGGAAAAATTAATTTCAAAAAAAGTATTATCGGTATATTAACCAAAAAGAATGACTTTCGAGCACAATTGTTTAATCTTGAACTAGAAAGAATTGCATTTCTACCAGAAGGGAGGAATCTTCGAACAGAATAGTCATATTTTCCAACCAAACAGTGAATTCTTAACAGAAACAAAAAAAATCTAGATAAATAGTTAGAATTCTGATTTTTGAATATAAATTTAAACAAACAAACTTATTTTGAATCAAGTTGTTAATATTTTTACAAAATAGTTTGGATAAAATTGATTTTCAATCAAACAAATAAAGAAAAAAAATGCATGTTCAATTGACAAGTATACTAGGCATACTGGGGATCACCACGTTAAAAAAAATTTTCCTTGAACTCGACCTCATGGTAGTGTGGAACAGAGTTCATTATTACCTGCACATGCGCTAAACTTCTAATATTCAACTTTCAGAGTCACTTAACATATCGTTGGAATCGCTAAAACCCGTAGATTTCGAATATATTATTCAAAAATTGTTCATTCCCGAATTGAAGAATCTCATATTTTGTGATTACCTGCCGCTGAAAAAAGTATCGGGCATGAGTATTTGCCATCGCCCGAATAGGGGAGCCGCAGGTTGAGCACGATCCCATTCCGAGTCGCGACGAGCTCGAGCCAGGCATAACACAATAGGAAAGGTCGGTTGAGCCTCCAGGTAGTATGTGGTATGCTATGTGTCACAAAATCCATTTAAAATGGAAAATAGAAAATGATTTTCTATTTTCTATTCAAAATGAAAAATACGAAATACATATTTGAAATTATAATTGTGTAAAAGAATGATTAATGTTATATAAAGAATGCATGAAGACTGATAAATAATTAAATTCCTTTACGGATGTGTTTGTTTGCTTTAAGGAGCTTTCGAATATTGCGCCCCCATAGATCTTCTTTTTGGGCGCAAAATCATGCCTGCATAACTGAATGACCTTTCGAGAGGAGCAGAAGATGGCGGAATCGTGTTATATTTATAAAAAAGCTCTCTGATAATTGGATAGCGATTCAGGCAACTGAAGCTCATGTCTTCATCTTGCATATATATCGTCAAACGATATATATAGTCGATGAATTTTTACCGCGAAGAATCGAATGTTGCCGAACAAGCCACGAACTTTCCTGAATCGTGGTGTAGTTGTAATCAAAACGGCGTTCTATTAGCCGCAGAACTTTTACACATTCTTTTATACATTATCTAACTTTTCCAGAGTAGAAACCAAGAAAATGCAAAATTGTATTTTAAGTGGAAAATAGGTTGAAAACCTATTTAAAATGGAAAATGCAAAATGGGTTTGTTCTTTCTATTTAAAATACAAAATAGAAAGTGGCATTTCGCATTTCAAATACCTATTTGAAATGAATTTATTTGAAATAGTTACCCAGCTCTGCCGGCTATAACATCAGAGACAAGGAAATCGAAAAAAAGTAGAGGTACAATGTTCTCAGAGAACATCTGCAGTAACCTCAAAGCCATACCCGTGTGCCATAAATATGCCGTGGCACTTGACGGATGGATGCAAAGAGCAGTCATATATATATATATTTATTTAATAATATTGTATTTAGAAACAGAGTTTAACACTTACTGAACCTAAAAATATTGATTAAAATTTTTCAAAAATTGTATGTAGTGTAGTGCCACTGGGGCGACGATTTCTCTGATATTTTCGTAAGTAAACTAATGCCACTCATTCTTTATTTGACAGTTACAGTCGTCCATAGACAACTATTGTTGAACTGAATCTCTTTCAAAAGTTAGAGTCTATTATATTATTATTTACTCTGCAAAAAATCAAAATTTCTGCACATTTAATGGAGAGTTCTAAGTATTCAAGCGCTGTGACAGAGAGCAGTTTTATGAATATAACACGACTCTACCATCTTCTGCTCCTGTCAAAAGGTTATTCAGTTATGCAGGCATGATTTTTTAAAATTATTTATCAGTCTATATGCATTCTTTATATAACATTAATATTTCTTCTACACAACTATTATTTATACTTAACTTTCGAAATAAAATAAAATAAGATATTATTTGAAATTCATTTCGCATTTTTTAATAGCCTTTTTCAAATATGTATTTCGTATTTTGCATTTTACATTTCAAATACATTTTGAAAACCATTTTACCCAGCTCTGATAGCCGGCCGGGCCGAGAATTCGATCACGAACATAGTTCGATCACATTTGTCAAGGAGCACGATGTCGCGTCTTTTTTGTTGGATAAAGATGGTAGTAGAGCACTCTTGAGTCAGCATTGTGTCTGTACAAATACGTCGTTCCTGCGTAAATAGGACAATTCAATAGTTTATGCCATAGGTGTTCGGAGAGTTTGAGACACGCCCTGCACCTAACGCTGAAAACCTCTTGACGTAATATGCTTCTACGGTATGCTAAGGTGGAAATCACACCGTCTTGACACGGGAAAATAAAACTCTCTGTTCCTGATCACTTTGTCTTCATGTTGTTTTAGGGAGTTTTTGGCATCCGCTTTCTTCACCTGTCCATTGCCAGGAGAGGATCTCTACCGTTCGCGATGATATGAACAGTACTAAGGATGATTCTGTTGTATAGGCATTCAAGATTGATAAGTCCGCGTCCGCCTTTACGGCGTGCGATGTATGAGCGCGGAACGGACGAGTTGATATGCAAGCTTTTCTTCATATGCATCATCTTGCGCGTAGTAATGTCAAGGGCCTTGAGCTCGTTCTTCGTCCATGGAACTACCCCAAACGAATAGAGTAGAACCGGGACGGCAAGCGTGTTCTTCGCAGATATCTTGTTTAACGACGACAGGTTTGACGACCAAATCCTTCGGAGTAGGTGTTTGTATCTGCTTTGGAGAACCTCCTTCACTGATGTTGTATCCTGAATGCGGCTCTCAAGCACGCCTAGGTGTTGTTGGGTCTCCGGCGCTCAGGTGTCTGATAACACTCCCGTCCACAAGCTCAGGGTCCTTATCTATACATGCTATTTGTCCACGTTTCAGATGTTTCTTGGCACACTCATCTAATCCAAAGTCCAAAAGAATTTCTCGTGTGTACCTTCCGACGATACGAAGAGCATCTTTTAAAGATTTCTTTTCCAGAAGCATAGATCTTCAAGTCATCCATATAAAATATATGAGTGCCCTTACGCTCACGAGCATTAGTTTCGCCACAGGGGTATCCATGAGAATCACGGAGTGCGAGGGATAGAGGCAATATTGTGATGCAGAAGAGGAGAGGCCTCATCGCGTCACCCTGAAAGACACCTCTCTGGAGGATCGCTAAAGAGGCGCGATGGGTCAGCGAGGAACTTTCGATTCTCCGTGACCCATCGCTCCTTCTTTTTAAGTCTTCCACGCGTCAAATAGTACTTGTATTTCATTAACAATGTGCAGCTTGATGGTCATCAGCTTTGACATGTTCAATGTGTGATGATGGATCATCATTTCATGAGCGAACTTTCGGACCCTTGCCGTAAAAGGCTTACCGGATTTTATGTAGTCAATCACAAACTGCATACGGGACGCGTTTTGTCTTGCCCAGCCAATCGTCTTGTTTAATTGATGCAAGCGCTTTTTAGTTTTTTCATCAATTGTTGGTTTGGACCTTCGATTTGAATCATCCAAAGCTCTCGCCGCACCATAAACTGAACAAGTGATGTTCGGAATCCTCTGAGAGATCCTCACGAAGGTTTGCATCCATTTCAGTCAGATCATGGGGCATGGGACGAACCTGAATGTTAATGTTCCTCCTCTTCCTAAAATTGCCATCTTCTCTCAAGGGAAGCCTTGTTTCAGTAGTTGGTCTTAATGTCGCTTCTTGATTTTCTTGCAGCGGTTGAGGAAACGTTCCGCGTACATCTCTTGGTCACGAAAGGTTAACGGCATCGTAGCAACTAAGCAGGTAATTATCAAGTAGATCTGTCCCTAAAGAACATTGATTATCCCGCCGGTTCGTCATCGTGTTTCCTTCTACTTCAGCACCCCGAACTCTAGAACGATCGGCAATACTTGTCGAACCATGGTCGGGTGCTCTGTGTGTTCCATCATTTTGAACCGCATATACTACTGGAAATGAGTTTTGTGTTTCTATGGTTATTCCCACGTGTTTCTAGATAAGGGAATTCTCACGTCCGGAGAGCCCCGCATGCCACCACTCCCTGGTGCCACGCAGTCTTCAGCACTGTTGTTTACGCTTTAGCTTGGGGGTTTTGTCTTCGGGACCATCCCTAGACAATTGTAATTCATAATTTTTAGGCTCTATTTCGTACTTATATGGATCACCTTAATTTAACTCAAATGGTTTTTTGTGGACATGCCGTACTACAGTTCTGAGAAGAAATGAACTTTTTGAATCTCGTATTGCACCATGGCCTAAACCATTTTTCCACCTTAGGTGAAATGCATTTCAAGTATTGATAAAATTTGTGCTTGTTTGTTCTTGATCACCCAGTATTTCTGACGGATGAACTTATCTTCACAATTAGAAAACATTTCGATTCAGTATATAATACAGTCAAACTTGCAGCTAAGTGTAAACTCTTTATGCGAACTGTATATATCGATGGAAGTGATGGTGAAGAGCATTGAGTATTCTAATGTGACGTCACGCCCCGTCGGTAATAGTATATTGAGCAACGAGTACGGCAATCGGTGACCCCGCACAAGTTACTCATACTACTTTTTGTTATAAGTGCGTGATAAGGGGTCGCGGGGGTGTGG
>WSXT02222067.1:0-16863 GCA_011762715.2 Neuroterus valhalla | reverse complement strand
CTATGGTCCCTGGACCCTCTGTAGAATGACATGATCAGCAGCGCTAACATCGCAAAGTTACTACTCTCTAGGGATAAGTTGTAAAAGGAAATGTGCATTTGGTCCCTATTTCCGTATGAAATCCGTATTTCTCACGAAATCCGTAAGTTTTTCCTGAGGTCTTGAAAATCCGTATATTACGGAGAAATCCGTATAAACGGCAACACTGGGAACCAACTAACTGGTAGCCGGCAGTGATCCCAACTTAGGCATGTAAGTATTGCGCTCGCCTGGCTCAGCGGTCCTCATTGGCCACTGTTCACCTCTATATTCCGAAAAAATGAAATATTATTCACAAAATATACGCTTTATTATTATTCTATTTTCAACTTTCATTACAATTTACGCCACTTCCGACATTCATGTCCGAATCATGATAATTATCTATTTTATTTTTATTGATAGTTAATTTTGCCCACTTTGAATCACGCGCCAAACGACGGCCAACGGTGACCAATGAGAGGGTCGCTGCCCCGGGCAAGCGCAATACTTACATGCCCAAGTTGGGATCACTGGTAGTCGGTAGACGGCACGCAGTCGGAGCGGCAGACGCGTAGCAAGAAGAATACGGATTCGGCAAGAACGGAAACTCGCAAGGCGTGAGCGTTACATAGAGTATCTCGTAAGAAGGAAAACTCGTCGTACAAAATTAGTGATTTCGAAACGCTGCTTGGAGTAAATGATATTCAGTCGCTACAAGCTCCGTCTTAAAAAGTACACACAAATTCAAGCAATATGTTCGCTTATGTAGCGATCATGCGCTATGATTATTCCTGACAGAACTGAATTCCCAGTCCTGCCAGTCCAATCCTCTCATTATACCCTTTCGGTAACCAGAGTTCAATCGTAAGTTGCATAACCTAGAAATGGAAATTAAATCATGCATTTAATCAGTCATTGTGACCCAGAATTATGGTAATTATATTCAGAAGGTTGTATTCCTCAAATACTATTGATTTGCCGTGAATATCATGGTTACTCAATGCACAATTCACCCTTGTCATTTAAGTCAGTCTTTGTGATTACACCGAACTTAATTTAACCCCCGTGCTTTTGTCTTTAGCTCTTGCAAATGTCTAATTCGCAGGCACGGTCACAGCATCTGTGAGAGAGACAATGGTTACTGTGGCTCTCTGTACCTCTTCTTTGTCCGCTGCTGCATTGTATGCTGGTTCGTCTCTTCCATCTATAATATTTTCATGGTAAAAGGTGAGCGTACACTGGACATCAGCTCACTCAGCCGCTTCAGGAAACAAGCTGGACTTCCGGTTTAACCTCGTACAAGACTGTACATCAAGCGAAGCACTACTCGTAGTTTTCAGAGTTTTTTGGCCCGACAGAGCAGGAGGTATGTAAAGTAGCAGTAAATGTGAGTCTGTGCTCTGTCAATAGGCAACGAAGTCGTGCGGCATCACACGAGAATAGAAAGTATGGAGGGTATTCAGAACTCCGGCGAACTCAGAGATCCAGGCGCTGTAAATCTACAAGACCAGGTCACTCTTAATGCCGATATCCTGAGCCCTCCCTTATCTAACTTGTCTCTGGAAATGACTGTGAGCCATAACTAAGATTCTGTAGCTGCCCCCTTGGATAAGCCACTAGATGAACCAAACACATTAAATTCAAACACACACCCTTAACACATACTCTCAAAAAAACGTAACTTTGACCATATAAGTTAAAAAAATAACTCTCCATCTGATCAGTCTAGCAAAGTGATTCGTGACAATGGCAATAGAGTCAGTGAATCTGAAGAGGTACATCTTTCGAACAACAGGTATAGTTGTCATAATCAAGGTATCTTTTACGTTACGGTAGAAGCAGTAGATCAGGAGCAAACTTTTCAAACTTTGTCGGTTCGTAACGTTCTACGCAAAAATTTTTCAGGGATTATTAGAAACATCACCACAGATGGCAAAACTCGGGTCTTGGTGGAGTGCAAATATCGCAACGGTGCGAATCGGATCGTTTCGGGTAACAACTCGCTCGAGAGGTGAAAATCTGCTACTCATGTTTCAGATATGGACATGTCGTGAATCAGTTTAGGAGCTTAAGGTGCGTTTTCTGTGACGACAAGCCGCACAAGAAAGGTATAGTTTGTCCTCGAAAGGAAGAATCATACAAATGTTTTTAGTGCCATAACTATCACTTAGCAAAAGACGATTCCTGCCCTCGCTTCAAAGAACAGCAGGTCATACGAAAATTGATTGCCTTTCAGAACATTCCGGTCAATTAAGCTTTCGGTATCTATGACAAAGAATCTTAAATCGTAAAATCCAGCAACCGGACAGTCCACGTAACCCATTAGGCTCTCATGGCACCTCCCACTCTCTTTCAAGCCCTTTGTAACAGGTAACAAAGGACAGAGAAGGACGGAGTGAGTCACAGGATATAGCCTGTGTGCAACGTAGGAGGCACTGGAACCAGATGGGATACGTGGACCCTCATTTCATTCCTTCTCTCAGCATAGTCTCAGCCGGTTTCGGGAGATGGCGGTTGTACAACGGAAAGCAATTAAAATCCAGTTCAAACCAGATTTGAAGCGAAGACCGAACACGCTTACGTGAACACTCAGGACTGTACGTATAGAGTTTGAACCGGTGCGTGAATACGTGCGTTGCAAGTCTCAAATTAAACAAATTCTATACTCCGCATTACGGCGGGCCTTCCCGAGCGAGTGGGCCGCCGTTAGAGGCTCAGGGTGAGAGATAGAATCACTGAAGCATGAACAGCCGTGAGGCCGGCACTACAACAAATGTCCCAATAACCCGTGATGAGCGAGTATCGAGTCACCTAGAAGAGGAAGGAGAAATTCAGGATGGAAAAATAGAATATATAACTGGCATGAAACGATATATTAGTGATAACCGAGAATTAAGAAGGAGCGCGCGGTTCAAGGATTAGATAAATAGATAGGTGAAGGTGGCATTTATGTATGAAATGATGTTTAAGAGACATAAAGATAATATAAGGGAAGAATCAAATAGATTGGTTGAGAGGAATGTGGTTGTCTTCCAAGCTGACATGGCTGGTATTATGATATGGAGCAGATATTTGTGGACAGGAGAGAAGGGAAGCGACCCAAGAGACAGGACATATGGATACAAAGTGACAAGAGGAGGACAAGTGATTCAATTAGGAACTAGAGCTAAAACGAGGCATGGTCATGTGGAAGGAATTTCCTAAAATTGGAGTTAGCGGGAAAGTATTCTAGGTGGCGAACATAAGAAAGGAGAGGGAGGGCAATTAAATTGAAGTAATATAAAGGAGGAAGGAAGTTATTTCTGGATAGACATATATGAGATTTGAGAGGGGAAAAATTGATAGGATTGGAGCAAAGAGACGGTAAACGATGGGGGTTAATAGGGGAGTCCAAATACACTGGAATCCCAAAGAACAGGCTTCTGATAAACGGTCATTCTTAGCGAGAACAATTCATGTTTACGTTTGAGATCTAGCAACGATCGTCCCATGGCTGTTGATAGCAACACTCGAACCCTCTTATTATTCGGGATTTCAGTGTTTAATGGATGGTGAAGGATGAGAAAAAAGGATGGAGAAGAACTTATTAAGTAGTCACAAGAATTAAAGATTTTACTAACAGAGTTGCTGGAAAATTGAAAATTCGTCAATTAGAGTGAGCGCACATGTATGCATATAAACAATTATATTAATAATGGCGTGATTAAAGTAAGGTGAAATATCGAGACAGATATGGGAATATTTGTTGTTATTTCATTCAAAGCGATAAGTTCCAAATACGTGTCATGTTAACAAAGAGGTGACGTAGTCTATTTTTACAAGTCTCCTATAAGCTTGAAGTCTTTTGATTGTTCAAATAGATTGCGAAATGTTACACAATCGCGTTCATCGGAAACTTTTCCATTTGGTCACGTTTCGTATTTTTATAACTTTTTTTTCATTGATTGAGCCGTATAATTGTTGATTCATATATTTCTACTAATAAATCAGCATTCATATCGATTTGAATATCAGTTTTGAGATTCCTGATTATCCATTTCATCAGAAAAAGATTAGGATAAAGAATGATGAAAAAAGTACTCTCCTGGAAGCACTTTTTGATTTTTGGAAACATATCGAGAAGAGAAGTTAATCCATATCCAAAACTCAGATATCAATTAGAATGATAATAGAAATTTATATAAAATGCGTATCCAATTAGAATAATTTTTATTTGCCAAGAAATGATAAACATGGGTCCTCAAAATTATATAAATGAATGTGTGATAAATGTGATCATATTTACCAATATAATTGAAGATGACCACGGAAGTAATGAGGAGTGTACAAAAGGTCTTCATTTTTTTGGAAGAAGAAGGACTGATTGATTATTCAATGGATAATTTAGTTTTCATTCTGACAGGTAATTATAATTCACGCGTGGGATACATATTCGTTATCTTATCAATTCTACAAGCATCAAGCTTTTTTATAAGGATAAGATATTCACATTCCGTAAATTGGTTTCGAGGAAAAACATTCAGACACGTATGCCCTTAAAATTTAAAAATTCGCACACAATTTGGAAGAAGAAATGTAATAAAGATGTATACAGTACAGTTGCTTTTTCCTTTTGTTCTTGCAAACTGGCGGGAAGAACACATTTCAAACGCTCTAATATACTGCTATTCCAACTAAAAGTATCGCGTTTTTAATGAAGAAAGATTTTGCATGCAATAAAGAAAAGACAACAAAATGAAATTGTTGACATTTCTACGAGAAAGTCGATTTTCGAACAGACATATCAGTTTTTCCCATCGAAGTTGGATTATCAACACAACACATCAATTTTCAATCAAATAGTAGAATTTCAAAACTAGAAAAGATCCATTTACAACAAAATAGTTGACTCTCCCAAATGGAAATCTAAATCTAAAACAATGGGAGCATCTTGCTACAAAACTTTGATTTTCAATGACTTCGACCGAAAAAGGAATTCGCAGACTAAACAGTTGGATCTTTTACCAAAACAGATCAACTTCCAATCAAAAAGCATCGATGCAGAATAATTTAATTCTGAACCACGAATAATGAATGACAAATATTACCTGCCACTAAGTACAAATTTCCAACACAATACATCGATTTCAAATCAAATAGTGAATTTTTGAAACAAAAAATATGTTTTCAGGGAAGACGAATTTAGCGGAAGTAATACAATTTTTAATTACAGAAATCAATTTCAACAAAATTGTGAAATTTTCAAAAATGATATAGGTGTTTCACTCATAACCAATTACCTGAATTTTCGAACTATAAACACGAATTCCCGAAAAGCCAGTTAGATCGTTGAAAAGAGAGGTTGCAATATAAACAAAAAAACGAGGGGTTCACAATCTGTGAAGTATGGTAAGCACTTGTGCTGATTCTTCCTTAAGTATATTCAAGCATTTTCAGGTACATGAAGTATCTAAGAGTACTTCGGAGTACTTTGAAATATTTCGAAGTAATTTGAAATGTTCTTCAATACCTCGAAATACCTTGAAATCTCCTGGAGAAACTTGGAATATTCCGAAGTATTTGATTTATTTTGAAGTATGTGTGATATTCTGATGTACCTTGAGATATCATGAAAAATCTTGAAGTACTCTCGATTATCCTTAGATATCATGAAGTATCCTGAAATATTTCGGAAGTATCTTGAAGTATGTAAAATATCCTTAAATATCTTCAAGTACTTTGGAATGTCCTGAAGTACCTTGAAGTATCCTATAATACCTTGGAGTACTTTTAAATGTCCTTAAACACCTTGCAATTTTTTTGAACTGTCTTGTAATATCTTGAAATATTCTGGAGTATGTGATTAATCTAGCAGTTTGGCAAATATTCTGACGTATCGTGAAATGACTCGAAGTATCTTGAAGTCCGTGAAAAATCCTTAAGTACATTAAAATATCCCTACTTAGTACCCTGGAGTACCGTTAAATATCTCAAAGTACTTTGAAATGTCCTAAAGTACCTTGAAGTTCCTTCAAATATCTGAAATGTCCTAAAACAGTTTGAAATTTTTTTGAATTCTCTTGTGATATCTTCAGATATTCTGAAGTATGTGATTTATCTAGCAGTTTGGTAAATATCCTAACGTATCTTGAAATATCATGAAGTATCCGAAATATCTCGAAGTATCTTGAAGTACGTGAAACATCCTTGAGTACATTGAAATATTCGCTTTAGTACCTTTAGGTACCTTAAAATACCTTGGAATACTTCGGAATGTCCTAAAGTACCTTGAAGTACCTTCAAATATCTTAAATGTCCTAAAACAACGTGAAATTGTTTTGAATTCTCTTGTGATATCTTAAAATATTCTGGAGTATGTGATTTATCTATCAGTTTGGAAATAGTGTCGTATCTTGAAAAATCATGAAGTATCCTGAAATACCTCGAAGTATCTTGAATTACGTGAAATATCTTTAAGTACATTGAAATATCCCTCCTTAGTACCCTGAAGTACCGTTAAATATCTAAAAGTACTTTGAAATGTCCTAAAGTACCTTGAAGTATCCTGAAATAACTTGAAGTACTTTAAAATGTTCTAAAACACCTTGAAATTTTTTTGAATTCTCTTGTGATATCTTGAAATATTCTGAAGTATGTGATTTATCTAGCAGTTTGGTAAATATCCTGACGTATCTCGAAATATCATAAAGTATCCTGAAATAATTCGAAGTATCCTGTAGTACGTGAAATATCCTTGAGTACATTGAAATATCTCTCCTTAGTACCTTGAAGTACCTCAAAATACCTTGAAGTACTTCGAAATGTCTTGGAATTTCCTTGAATTCTCCTGCGATATCTTAAAACATTCTGGAGTATGTGATTCATCTTCAATTATGGGCAATATCCTAATGTTCCTTGGAATATCATGAAGTACCTTAAAATACTTTTGAGTACTTCGGAATGCCTTGCAATGTCTCTGAATTCTCCGGTAATATCTTGAAATATTCTTGAGTATGTGATTTATCTTCAATTATAGTCAATATCCTAATGAATATCATGAAGTACCGTCGATTGTCCTTAAATATCATGAAACAACAAAAGATATCTCAAATTATCTTGAAGTACGTTAGATATCCTAAAGTATATAAAATATCCTTAAGAACCCTGTAGTACCCTAAAATATCTTGGAGTACTTTGAAATATGCTTTAGTACCCTGTTGTACCTCAGAATATCTTGAAGTACTTTGAAATGTCCTGAAGTACCTTGAAGTACCTTAAAATATCTTTGAGTAGTTCGAAATGTCTTAAAATACCTTGGGCTTTCTTAGAATTCTCCTGTAATATATCGAAATATCCTGAAGTATGTGATGTATCTTCAATTATGGTCAATATCCTGATTTTCCTTGAAATATCATGGAGTATCACAAAGTACCCTCGATTTTCCTGAAATATCATGAAGTATCCTAAAATATCTCGAAGTATTTCGAAGTACGTAAAAGGTCCTTAGGTACATTGAAATATCCCTAAGTACCTTGAAATATACGAATTAACTTGGAATGACCTTAAATCAATTGAAATATCTTGAAGTTTTCTGGAGTATTTTGAGCTTTTCTGAAATATGTGATTGATCTTGAAGTATGTGGATTACCTGGAAGTGTAAGAATTATCCTGAAGTATATTGGAGTATCCTAAAGTATCTTGAGATATCTCGAAGTATCTGAAATATCCTGAATGATGGAAAGTATCTTGGAGTATGGTAATTATCCTGAGATAAATTTGAACATCCTGAAGAACCTTGAAAAATCCTAAAGTATCTTAAAATATCTTGAAGTGTATGAACTATCCTGAGTATTAACTTAGAGAGAACACAGTCTACTGCTGGCTGGTCAATAAAATGGGAAGTTCCAAATCTTCCAATTGAAAATTAAAACAATTAAAAAATTTTTACACATTTCTCCAACTCCTTATAGATTGCTGAAGCCTTTCACATTTTCCTATATTATTCTATTAGATGTCTCTAGTTCCTCAAACATCTTCTGGAAGTTTTCATATATCCCGTCAAATTGCAAAATTTTTCAAGAATCTCGATGGGACAGACTAAAGTGACAAATACGATAGTTGGAACTTTTCTGTGTCTCCTTGAAGGAATTTCTGAACTTTTGAAATCTTACAAATTCTGTTCGAACTTCACATGAAATTCTTATAAATGTGAGATGAAATTTCTAAAGGTTTTAAAAATTTGACAAATTCATGTCAATCTATTGGAAATCAATCCCACTTTCCTGAAGCCGGAGAAACCTTCGATCCTGTACGCAGATTCGGGAAAGCTATGTCAATTTTGAGGAAGAATAGAATTATTCTCTCTGGAAGCTGAAGTTTTTAAACAATAAAGACAGTTTAAATAATAGAATATTCAGAATCAGCTTCTTCCAAAAATAATCCTTTCTATCCATGCATCCTTCAAGTCCTTTAAGAAATAACATATTAAGTAAATAAGAATTCAGGGACTCGAGGATAGACTCTCCGCTCGAATTGATGTGAATGTGATCGAAAGGAGAACACAATTTGCAGTGGATACTCTCTTTATTTCCAAAAATCTTAGTAATTTGGGAATTGTCCTTGAATAGAACACAGTATTCTTTAGATAATAATCATTTATTATTTTTCTGAATTGTGAGGTGATTTATTCAGATCGAACCAGAAGGGATGAGTGTTAGAACCAGTTGAAGAGGTTGTAGAATGTGGCGTTGGTAGAAATTGTGGAGTTGGTGGATATTGTGGAGTTGGTGGTAATTGTGGACTTTGAGGAATTCGTGGACCTAGTGCTGTGCGTTGATTGGGTATTATTAGTAAGGATGCAGGTCGTCGATTATGGTAAGCTGGTGGGGGCTGCGCCCCCCGTGGAATAGGACTCATTGTAGGAGCTTCAGCTCTTTCAATAGGATATTGTGGTAATCTTCTTGGCATAAAATCTTCTGGTGGAATTTCAGATCTTCTTCTGTTTAGGAAAAAACGTTCATGTGGCGCTGAAGCTGCACCCCCTGGGGGAGAAACTGAGATTATTGGATGTCCAACTTCTGGTTCAGAAGGTTCGAAGGATAATAGTGAACAATCCCCTGCTGATAGGTTCCTTACTGATGCTTCTGAATTTCCTCGCCCCGACTGCACACTCAGTTCTGGAAAAATACAATACAACAGTTTGAATTTCAAACCTCATACATATATCGTAACGTCGATTCCATACCGATTATGTGAAAGCATGATTTGCGACTTGGACTTGTATGAAATTATGCAAAGGATTTTAAAATTAAAATGAAGGACCGTCGAGATCCTCGTATGTCTCAAGGACGCGGAGCGACCCAAGTATGACTGCTCTATACGTCAATCCGGCAGGTGCCACAGCTTATTTCTGGCACACGGGTGTAAATTCCAGGTTACTAACTAGTAAACGCATCGCATCTCCAAGAGCACCGATGTTGAGAACAATTACCTCAACCAAATATCTCCAGTGGAGTCGCTGTAGCTGCTGTCTGATATCTCTATATCTCTCCTCTTTCTCAATGCTCCTGCTCATGATGTTGTAGTCAACCGGGGTTCAGAAACACATCACGAACATAATTCGTTTGCGTTCATTAGGAGGCACGATGACAGTTCGCGTGTGTAGAATAGAGACTATTAGGGACACCCTGTAGTTTCAGTGAATTCGACACTCCTCATTTTCACCAATCGATTCCATCTCTTTGACCGTTTGGCAGGGCATGGTCCACGCCAAAAGCGCGACAAGGATGATAGTGGAGCACTCTTAGAGCCGCATTGTGCCTGTACATATACGACGTTCCTGCGTAGAAGAGACAATTCAATAGTATTTCATAGGTGCTTAGGTAGTTTTTAACACGCCCTGCACCAATCGCTGAGAACTTCTTGATGTAATATGTAGCTACAGTTCGCTAAGGAGGGAATCATTCTATCCTGACACTCGAGAATAAAACTCTTTGTGCCTGAATTAGGTCCGGAAGTTTTAAGGGAAGCTAATTTCGACTTTGCGACAAGGATTGATCTTTCACAATTCTGTTAACAGTCATGTGCATCACATTGTCCTTATGTTATTTAGGAAGTTTTGGACCTCCGATTTCTTCGCCGGAGTGTTTAGAAGTAAGGCGCCTTGATAGGCTATTTTACCGTGTTCACAACTGATATTGAGATTCAAGACAAAGGTCTCAGCTGCAGTTCCGCGGCTTTGTAGAGGAACGCTTTTGCCCCAACCGTTTGGGTATCCCTGACGAATCCCAGGAGAGGATATAAGGACATAAGCGCGGAACTTACGACTGAATTTGCAAACTTTTCTTGATATACATTATCTTCTGCGTAGTAATGTCCTGCCCTAAGCTCGTTCTTCGTCCATGGAACCATCCCGAACGAATAGAGTAGAACTGGGACGGCAATTATGTTAGTCGCAGATATCTTTTTACACAACGATAAGTTGGACGACCAAACGCGTTGGAGCAGGTGTTTATATCTGCTTTGGAGAACCTCTTTTACTGTTGTTGTATCCTAAATGCGGCTCTTAGGCACGGCCAGTTATTTGTAAGTATCTCCATCGCTAAGGTGTCTGATAGTACTTCCGTCCAAAGACTATGTGCAATAGAGTGGCAATAGAGTGATGCAGAAGAGGAGAGAGCTCATTGCGTCACGCTGAAAGACACCTCTTTGGGAATGAACACTGTTGGTAATCACACGATGTTTTCCAGGAGTAATATAAATCTGATCTTCCAAAAAAGCATTTGCATCCTACTATATGTAATTGAACCTTCAAGCTTTCGAAAAGACAGATGGTAAGTCGATGGGACGTTGTACCAAAAGTTTTCTGCTAATCAATCAAGGCCATCGACAGACTGCGCTTGTGGTTTGCAGCGGCTTTGCAGATACTTCTGTCGATCAGTAGGTTTTCCCGACAGCCTTCTGCGCCTCTTTTTGATCCTCGTTGTTCGTGAAACTTACTCCACACAGGTCTAATTATCCGAACAATCCTGTCATTCAGGATAGAAGTAAAGATCTTATACAACCTGCACAGACAGGTTCTGTACAGGTAAACTACAGGTATTAACCTGTAGTTCCTCGGGTTGGATAACTTGATACTTTCTTCACCTCCTTACCTTCTCCGGACTTTGGTGAGTTTTCGACAAAAACAGGAGGATCGCTTAAGAGGCGCGATAGGTCAGCAAGAATGTTTTGATTCCTCCTGACGCATCCCTTCCTCTTTTAAGTCTCTTCCTTGCGTCAGATAGCACTAGTATTTTGTCAACAATGTGCTGCTTGATAGTCATCAGCTTTGGCATTTTCAATATATGATAATGGATCCTCAATCCATGAGCGAACTTTTGGACCCATCCCCTAAAAGGCTTACCGGATTTCATGTAGTTAATCATACACTGCATACGGGACGCGTTTTTTCTTGCCCAGCAAATCTTCTTGTTTAGTTGATGGAAACGCTTTTAAGTCCTATCATCAATCGTTGGTTTGGACCTTCGATTTGAATCAGCGGAAGCTCTCACAGTATCATAAACTAAACAGGCGATGATCCAGACTTAAGAATTCTCTGAGAAATCCTCACAAAGGGTAGCATCGATTTCCAGCCACATCATGAGGCTTGAGAGAAACCGGAATGGTAATGTTTCTCTGTTATGAGATCGCTATCCTCTCCCAAGTGAAGCCTTGTTTTAGGAGTTGGTCGCTTCCTGATTTTTGTCTGCGGCTTGTTCTTTTAGTGGTTGAGGAGGTGTTCCGCGTACAGCTCTTGTTCGCGATCGGTTAATTTCGTGGTTTCTTAGCACTTACTGTGGAAGGTGCGTGAGCTCTGGGTGTTTCTGGCACCACAGAGTGTGCAGGCGCGCCATGTCACTTCTACGGTTTGGGACATTACTGGCATCGACGCAACGAAGCAGGTGATTATCAATTAGATCCTTCCATGAAGAACGTCGATTGTCTTGCCGGTTCGTCATTGTATTTCCATCTTATTTAGCAACTCGAACTCTAGAACGATCGGCAATACTTGCCGAACTATTGTCGAGTGCTCTACGCGTTCGATCATTTTGATCCGAATTGACAACTGGATTTGGGTTTTGTGTTTTGTTTCCATAGTGACATGGTATACTAGAGACACCTTTAACGATAACACTACCTAGTGGTAGTGAAGTGAAGTGGAGATGTGAAGAGAGTATGGAGACACGATAGAGAAGGAGAGATCAGTAAGAAGAGCCTAGGTTTAATCGATGGATTTTGATAGGAAGATAAATGAAGGAGAGGGAAAACATTTACGATGAGGGAGAAGTGATATCCAGCTTGGAATTTCCGGAAAATTGCACAACAGTATCACTGGAAGGGGATGAATAGAATACACAGAAGAGAAGGATTAAAAAATAAAAGAAGAAATTGAAAAGGAATGCTCGTATAGGGTAACGACTTGAGGGAATAGGAAGAGTCTGAAAAGGGAGAAAATTCAAAAAGTTAGTTGGTGAAAGACATCTAATACATGGATTATGAGGTGTAGAAAATGGGAATAAATAAATAGGTCAAGGAAATAGAGAGGACACTATGAATAAAAAAATAAGAGTTGAAAAAATATAAAAATTAATGGTTCAAGAATCTAGGAGAAGGAACCGAAAGAAGGAGTTTAAGGAGTTCCAAAAAGGATAGCTGAGAACGTGAATATAGAGGAAGTGACTCGTGTAGGAATGGAAAATGTGAACGGAGGGCAAATAGCAGTAGTGACATCTTAATATAGAAAACATGAGAGAAGTGATGCCAAAGGAAAAGTAATATGGAGACTGAAAGAGAAAAAAGGATTTGAAACAGGATTGAACAAAGAAAACAGAGACTATGTAAAAATGTAGTGAAAGATGAAAAAATGATGAAGTTACTGGATCGAAAGGGCGACCAGTGATGGGAGTATGAAATGCACAACAGAAAAGAATAGTAAATGAATGATGAAGGAGAAATTGAAGCAATAGAGGTAAAGATATGATGATAGAAGCAGAGGTCTGCTGGTGAAATTTGAACAAAGACTTCGAAGAAAATCTAAATGCACCATACTTAAAGGGAAGAAAATAAATGTTTGGAGAGCTTTATGGAGATGAGATGGTTCATTCCGAATTTGGACATACGGAAGAATAAGACGACGACAAACTAGAGTTAGAAAATTATACAAATGCGTAACATCTTCAAAAAATTCTGACTTCAGATTGTGAAGAATATAATAAAAATGAGGAGGAAATGAAGTAGATGTTGAAACAAAGCAAAAAGGAGATCGAATAACAAGAGGAAAATAACGATCTCCGAAAAAAGGCAAGGATGAAGAAATGAGGGATGCAAATGCAAACGAAGACCTGGAAATGTCGATAAAAAAACCAAATGAGTATCAAAGTAAAAAGACATGAAAAGCAAGTGGAGCAAAGGTTATAAATTGAGAGGAATTCAGATGAAGATCTTAAAGCTCATGTGAATATTTTTGAGAAGCAACAGGGTAGTAGAATAGATGTAAAAAATACTTCGATAGAGGGTAGGATAGAGAAGAGGGGAGGAAATGAAATTAGCGTAATACCTAGAAGAAAGAGGGGAGTTCTTATGGATGAAGGTACAGAAGATGTGACTAGAGCAAACTATGAAGAATTGGAAAAGAAAAGCAGCAGAGGATTAATTTCAGGAAAAATGAGGATAATTAGGAAGTCGAAATATAGAAAATGATAAAAGCTAAAATTTAACTAAAAGAATTGATGACGGCGCGTATAAAGCGAGGTTATATCTCAAGATCAAGTGCGTAAATCATTGACATTCTCCCATTTTGAGCAATGACTTGTATATACATGTCATGTTGGTAAAAACATGACGTGAGATATTTGCACATTTTTCTTGTTTCCTCAAACTTCTTTATTCCGTCACGTTTTACATTTTTCAACTTTTTTTTGAATAATATAGAGGGCCTCAAAACATGCATTTGTACTAATATGGGCATATGTTCGAGGATTTTTTTGCTTATTTTGGATTTTGGATTATCAATTCTATTTATCGTAATAACCTGCTTGAAATTGAATACTCTCCGATCTCTGACAAACGCATGTGGAATTGCAGAGTTGATTAATTGTAGAAGATATGTGAATATGTTTGAATTTTCATCATTTGCGGAAGGTTCAACAACATATGTGACGTGATCTGAAGAAAGGTCCATTAGCGTCCAAAAATCATTTTCTGTATACTTATCTTCATTCAGTAAGCGTTTTCCATCAGCGATCTCTATAGGCTATAATTGGCTTGTCGTCTATTCTTTCCCTTCTCCTATGACATTGAAATGTCCTATGAAAATCTCCTATGAAAAAAAATGGCGGTCGTGACTTGTGACGTGGTTTGACATGCTCCGGTATTTTTGCTCAACAGTTTTTGTATACGGGCAAACTTCGTATGCACTTTTTGGTACAAATATACTAATAGCAGTTGTGATCCGGATTTTCTATGTGGTTTGAACGGTTTCTGTCAGAAAACTGCATTTTTTTAACTTTTTGTCTACAATCCATCATGGTGGAGTGTGGCATTTGCAGTAGTGCGATCACGAGAGGGGCCCCTGGACTCTTAACGTGCGGAAAATGTAGCATTTTAGTGCATGATGGATGTGTTAAGGAAGGGAATAAGGTGAAAAAGGCCTAAAAAAGTGGATTTGTAGTGAGTGCTCTATTTTGGCGTCAAATGAAATCGCTAGACGTGAAAGAAAAACTTCTAATACATATGAGACTACGGTAACAGGTACCAATGACGTCAGCAGGCCAGGGATGGCCACATCAACTCTGGAACCAGGGGTAAACGAAGCTATAATTAAATCAGTAACGGAAGTTCAAGAGGCCTTCCTCAAGCAATAGTATGAAAAAAAATATCATACGAAATGCTAGTCGCATCACTACGCTTGAGACGACTGTTGGTAGTAATGTCTCTGAAATTCAAGAACTTCGTGAAACTGTTAAGAAACTATCAGTAATTGAAAATAAATTGACTTTTCAGGTGGTGCAACTAGAGCGCAAATGTAATTTCATGGAACAGACATCTCTAGCTAATGTTGTAGAAATCCATGGTTTACCTCTCAAACAAGGTGAAGACCTTCCAGTTATTATGAATCAAATTACGACCGCTTTAGAAGTTCCTTACTCCAGAGTCAATCTAATTTCTATTTTTAGAACACGATCCTTCGAAATAAATGCCTCAGGTCAGTCCCGACCTCCAATTATAATTGCGAAATTCAGTCAGCAAGAGACTTCTTTTCTTCTTATTGAGAAACGTAAGAAAAAGCACAATTTTTCGAACAAAGATATCGGTTGGTCTGGTGGGGAGGACTACACCCTTTACATCAGAGAAACTTTATCGAAATATAATGGCCTGATATATAAAAAGGCATTGACTTTGAGAAGAGCCAGGAAGATAAAGTTTCTATGGATTTCTGGAGGCAAGATCTTCTGCCGAAAGGAGGAAGGGTCACAGAGATTCATGCTCTCTCATCTTCACGATATCGGGATTGGAACTGTTCATTCATCTCATGGACAAGTTAAGATTTTGCCACGGTAATGCTGAGTCTCTCTCAGCACATTTTCAGGAGTTTAAACATTATTTTAGTACGTGTTCATATCATATTATTGCAGTGTCTGAAACTTGGTTAAGCCGACCATTCCATCAAGTGATGTGTTTTTGGAGGGTAACATGCTCTTTCGCAGGGACAGAGAGGAGAGAAGGGGGGGTCTGTATTTACATTCATGAAAGTCTTAAGGGTTCAGTAGTAGGAGTTAGTGCACAGGCTACTTATCCTGTTGCTGACTTTCTCTTTGTGGAAGTGTATTTTGGAAAGGATTGTTCGCTAATTTTACACTAATTTTTCTAGCACACGCATAGATTCAATTATTGTAGATGACCTTGAAAAAGTACAATCCTATTCACAACATGCAATTCCATTCCTATCCAATCATGATCTTATCAACATTGAGTACCGAATGTCTAGTAATCCCCCACCTAAACCCACTCCAATATAGATTCGAAATCTTACAGTAATCAATGAACAGGAGTTTCATGATCATTTAATGTCATATGATTGGGCGAGTTTATCCGCAGTTCATGATGTGAACACTAAGGTAAACGGTCTAGTGACAATTTTGACGGATGCATTTAATGAATTCGCGCCTTTATATGCACCACGTTCTCGGCGAGAAACGGCCCCATGGATTACTACAGAAATAAGAGAATTGATGAGAAAAAGGGACGCAAAACGTAAACTAGCTAGAAGAACGAAGAATTGGCGTATACAAGCGGAATTTCGCAAACTTCGGAATCTCGTTCAGACAAAAATAAGAGACTCTCACAGCCAGTTCAATTTTAATGCAATTAGAAATAAAAACAAGGAGGAAAACATTTCTCATCTTCTTAGGCGCTTGCGTTTACTTCAACCCAAACAGGAATCTTCTGATCGAAATTTCTCTGCAAGTAACTTCCTCAATACATTTATGTCAAAGTCCATTATGACACAACTTCCAACGGCTACCCCCGATCTACCTTTACAAACTTTTGATGAATATAATTTCTTTTTTTCTGACATCACTCCTCAGACTCTTCTCAAGGGAGTAACAGGAGTTAATTCTAATGCGATTAGTATGGATGGAATGTCTATTAAAATGATACGGTTATCCCTCCCTTCTATTTTTCCAATATTATTAGAGATTTAAAATTCATCTTTACAATGTGGTATTTTTCCGGATATGTGGGGAAAGGCACTAATTCGACCGATACCTAAAATTTCCATTCCCACTTCCACTAAAGATTTTCGGCCGATTTCTATCCTTA
>WSXT02222056.1:4523-16864 GCA_011762715.2 Neuroterus valhalla | reverse complement strand
GCGCGAGGTAAATTCATAACCGAGCGCGGAGCGCGAGGTGAGATTACCATCGAGCGTGAAGCGCGAGATCCAAAAGATGCGCGCCCTAGGCGCGCTCAAACTTGCGAGCGAAGCGAGCCGCGCGCTAAGCGCGCGATGAGAATGTACCCGCGCAGCGGGCAGATTTTTTTTGGATGCGAAAATAGTGAACTGCTATACATAAGTTTAAATGAAGTTGGCAATATTCTTCTATTGTTGAGTATAATCAAAACAATATTGATGTGTTTGAAATAAAAAATAGGATCAGGAAATAGCTATAATGAATTTTGCTTCAGGATTCAAAAAAACAAAAAGTGCTATTTTGTAAGGATCGGCAAACGGTAGGACAAATAAAACGTCTTTTGGCAATATTGATTTTCGGAAGTCAATTAGGCCTCTGGATTCGCAATAACCTCCACATAAATTTGTTTGTCCTAGAAGCCATCCTTTAATTACGCAGGGCGTTCGAGGGGGGGGGGGGGTCGAAGAAATCTTACGCTCATGGTAAATTATCTATACTTACTGTAGAAGAAGCCTTACATAGGGGAGTGGGTGTGTCAAAATTACAAAAATAATCCTTATGTAATTTAAGGACAGTGCAAGAAAAGATAAAATGAAACATTAACGATCCTTCATCTCTTCCATGACGATCATCATTTTTTTGCCTTGCCAAGTTCACCATAGAATAGTAAGTTCTTAAAAAATTATTAGATTCTTATAAACATAAAAGAAAACGGAAATAGTTTCGTGGAGATGAGCAGCGATTTGTTACGTGATTAGCACCAAATTTGAACAATTTATGCATAAAAAAAGTTTTTTTAGTTTTTAAATAATTCGTTATAGATCAAGTTTTTAAAAAGTTGTTTTTAATTAACAAATAATTAGCGAATGAAAAGCACCCGTTTGAAGTTCCTATTACTTGTAAATAACTAATTTACAAATTTTTCGAGGCATGTCATACATAGTAATAAACAATTTTTGTTGCAAACAGAGAGTGTTCAAACAAATTTTTGTCATGTTTTGAATTTATAAAACCCTGTTCCTCCATACGAAATTAATCAACTTTATTCAGCAATGACTTTTTGATATATATCAATAATACCATGTGCTAAATTTTTGAACAAACGCAATTAACCAATTTAGTACTTGACTATTCTTCATAATTTTATTTTTCAGCTTCTAATTTTGAGAAGATTGTTTTTTCATATTTACTTTTGAAAGCTTCATATTATGAATTGAAAAAATTGAAACTTACGATTGATCTAGATAAATGATTTCTTTAAGGGCCAAGGCAGATTTCTTCTAGTTCTTAAAAAAAATCATTTGTCCTAATTAATGACAATTCCTTGAACTTTTCATAAAAACTTTGATAACGATCCACTATATTTATTGTTATAACAAATGTTATGAACAAATTTTTCTTGACTAATGTATTCGTAAACAATAAATTTCGTTCTTCTTGTGGGATCTACTTAAAATCACTTCGCAATAATTCTTTTCTATTAGTTGATAACAATAATTGATTCATGAATGGAAGTTAATTACTACATGACGATATCATTAAAACTGAAAGTGCTTTATTAGAATCAGTTTGATTTTAATGATATCTTCATCTGTGAAATACTTGTTAAAATATTATGTTTTATGAACTAATTATATTCATGTTAATATTAATAACAACAAAAATAGTAGATCGTTATCAAATTACCGGAAAAAAGGTCAAAAATTGGTTTTCGACAGTTCATTATGATAGAAGAACGAAGTTTAAATATTAACAAATAGTCAACTCATGAAACAAATTTGTTTCAACCATTGTTGTATACGATGGAAATTATTTATTGCCATTGAAATGTCCTTAAAAATTTAGAAATTAACTATTGACAGTTGATTAGTTTGGAAAAAAAAAAGTGTATACGGTCGAAAGTAGCCAAATAGTGTATTTATAATTTAAAAGTGTTAAAACAATTACCAATTTTTATTGTACGGCTAAATATGATACCCAAAATTCATTTCTGAATAATATGTGATCGTCCAAGCAGAAAAAGCTTTATTCATTCCATCACAAATACATAATATGGATAATTGTTTATAAAGATTACCTATAAAATGAAAAATTATCGATAAAAGTTTATACTTTACCTTAAAAAATTTTTGTCATCCTTCAACTGTTGAAATTTAGCACGAATCAGTAAATATTGTTGGAATCGTCTCAAGAAGCTGCATCTAATAGTGTTAATAAAAACTGAAATTGTTCTTAACGATTGAATGTAGAGAGAACTTTAATAATTAAAAATTAAAGTGACTTTACTTAGATCCTCCGAAAAATTGAATTTTCATAAGAATAAAATAAATTTCCTACCAAGAAGATAAATTATGTCTCGAAAAAGACGAATTTTCAAGAAAATACATCAGTTTTCAAAAAGGTTGTTGTCTTTTTATGTCAATGAGACGAGTCATCTAAAAAACATTTGGCATTCTTTTTTATTCCAAATATATGATTTTTCAATAAAAGAGTGCATTTCCAAACATAAATATGAATTTTGTACAAAAATGTTGAAGTTTTAACTCAAAAATTTGATTTTCGAAAAGAAAGGTTATTTTTTGCCAAAAAGATCAAAATTCGAAAGAGAATTTCATTTTTCGGAATATAAAATTTTAGGAGTAAAAAAGATACCAAAAAAATGCAATATCTTTTTTTTTTATATCCAACAAAATGGATTTTTCGGGCTCCAATTACAATCAATTTTTATGTGTATATTTCAAGTTATTTTAGAGACTCGGGGCACCAAAAATGTTTAACTCATGACTGGTCGCTTCTCACAAGCGGCAAGAATTTTTTCCTCCTTACGCGTAAAATTGAAGTATTATGCTTTCATAAGGGCCGATCTTAGCAAATTTTGGTACATAAGCCTTTTTGCCTTCTTGCGGAATCAAAAATGATATACGATATACGACTTTTCCCAGAAGCCGTATCTTTTCTTATGAGTGTTATCGAAAAAAAGGCTGCATAGGCTGAGATTTTTTGCTTCGTATGCTGAAGTTCGAAAGGACTTATTTATTATTATCGGTCGGTGAAATAGTCTTCATCTTGTACTTGCAGAGTAAACATTTTATTAAAAATCATGAAAATTTTTAATAAGTTTTACACTAAGTTTTATACACTGATTAAATTGTATAAAATTAATTTCTGATGAAAGGTGCAGTTTTTAAATCCCTCCAATAGTATGCCATAGATGTTGTGCGTGACAGGAATGGAAAGCACGTGCGATTGTGACCGGTTTCTTAATTTTATGAGTTAATTCAATTTCAAGTGTTTTGTAAAAAAGTTCTCTGTCTGTGCTAAAATATATAATAGAGAATAAATTTGAAAAAAATAGAAATATTATGTTGAACTTGCAAATGTATAAATATTATTATAAAAAACCATAAAAATATATTTAACTTATAATTGTTATGTCTTTCTTATTCAGAAAAAAAACTATTCTTCGATTTCATTCAAAGTTACATACCAGTTATGTAACTGTTACAAAAGATAAAGTAGCGCTTTACCTTCATGTTTCTTTTTGAAAAAAGGAAATTTATTTCGAAAATTTGAATCCGAACGAGGTGAGATTCATGGATAAAATTTTTTTTCTTCTTCTCGTATTTTCAAAAAAAAAGTGTTCACGGTCAATTTTGGCCTGAATTATAATAATCATAATTATGACATTTACTGTATCTATATAGGTCTGTGAAAATTTTCGAACGCTTTGGTCATTATTATGTTATTGATAGGTAAACGAGGAACGAATAAAGAATAATAAAAAAGATTTATACAGTATCAACGAATTCGTTCCGAAAATATCTGTAACACGAAATGAACTAAGAGTCTCAATTATATTAAGAAAAAAGAAAAGTTAAAAAATGTGAGAAAATTGCTCAAAATTCTTACATTTTTATTCCAATTTCTATATAATACTAAACAAGAAAATTGAATTTATTGTGAAAAATTAGGCTTTCATGGTGCTTAATATTTTTTTTTTCATCACGAATATGACGAAGATATATTTAGTGTTTCATCTACATGATTACGATAAGAGAATGTTAGGCTTCATTCGATAGGATTGAATATTTTTAGAGATTTTTTTTTTTAAAGCGAATAAGAACTTCTATAATGCCACTGGATTTTGATTTAATAATTTATCCTTCATGACACACCCTTCTATACCATCTCTGAATGGAATCGATGAATGGAAGCATTAGGAACCAGTTTTTATGTCGTGCCTTTATTCGGGTGAGATTCGGGCCATTCTGGAAATATCCGGAGTTATCTGCCCTTAACAGAGGGCTGGGTACAGAGCCCTTTGTGTAACGACATTGCTCTCACGTGTTTTCTCCGGAAGCGTTTTGCTCTGGTTTTGATAAGTCGACCTGAATTTAACACATTCGAAAACATATTTGTGAATTCTTTTTAGGACTGATTTTTCGAATTGTAATGATTATTATCAATAATTCTAAAATAGACAATAAATTTATTTTTATCTCAAATTAGAGACATAAAATATTGTTTTTATATAATTGTATGAGAAACATGTGCCAACAAAGGTCTTGAAGTTGTTTTAAGGCAAGACAATATCGATTCTAAAAATAGTATGTACATTACTCCACCCCTATGAGTTCTATCCTAACCGTAAACGATATCTAAAAAATATTGCATGATACATTATTATTTGAAAGAAATTTTATCTAATTTTGTTTATCCGAAATAAAAATGTTCTTTCCAAAGTAAATAAGATAAAATTGTAGGTAAAAAAATGTTTTCTTTACAGAAATTAATGAAAATTTGGTATGAATTACTCACAAAGTTGACCATTTTTGGCCTTATCAAAATAAGGCGTTCCATGACGAATCTAGATAAGCGGGTTGCTTCAAATGACCACTCAGAACCGATTGGAGGAAGAATATTTTTCGTGCTTTGTTTGATTTTTAAGCATGCGCTGTGGGCCCCCACAAGTACCAGATGCTTCGACTATTCACTTACCCTCACAGTAAATCACAAATATTTTTCTTTGTTCTAAAGTTGTAAATATAAAAACTTTGCAAACAATTGAAAACTACAATTATCCGACGTCGTATAATTTTTATCGTAAGGCGGATTCACAGCCACATTAGGGTGGTCCAAAAATGCATTAGAAAATGTTTTTTTCGAATTTTTATGCAAAACGCCTCAAAATTTGTTCTAATCCACAAAAGAATAAACGCATTTTCTTTGAAAAAAAAAATTTTTAGAGGTGGCGCAAGCGCCATGAAGTTTAAGACATATTTCTCATAAAAAAAAGGCGTTTTTGTAAATTTTATTCAGAATTTCCGATATTAGGTGAATCGACTTCGAAATATATCATTTCTCTTGACAATTAGTCACAGAATGCGAATAAAATATTACTTTTCAAATATCACCCCCATAAGTCTGTTTAATAGGGTCCCAAAAAAACCCCATAAGTGAACAAATGGGTTTTTCGCGATTTTCGCGCTAATAATGATTTTTGCGTTTTTTTTAAGGCAGATTGTTTCAAATACATAAAATACTACTTTATACTGATAATTAGATGTTTATTTAAATTGTTTGAACAATTTATTATTGTTTTTAGCAACTTTCTCTTAGAAAAGGGTTAGAAATGAAGGTTTTTTCTGAATTTTTAAAATTATTTTCAACGTTTCAGTTTTAGCGACATGATAATCAATTAAAGTTAACAAAAATCATTCTTAAAAAAATTTGTTAATAATTATAGCAATATTCTCTTAGAATAATGCTAGAAAGTTGTGGTTTTTTCTGAAATTCTCAACTTTTGTCCACTTTACACTTAGAGTAAGAAATTATTTAATTTAATGTACCAGAAATAATTGTTTATTCAAATTGAAAATGTTTATAGCTATCTTCTTCAAGATTAATACTACATAGTTGCTGTTTTTCCTGAAGTTTTTACTTTTTATCACTTCTCAATTAGATTAAAGTATTAATTATTCATGTTTAAAAAACAATTGTTTAAACAATCTATTATCATTGCTTATAATATTTTCTTTACCTAATGATAGAAACTTGTGGTTTTTTTCTGATATTTTTAACTTTTTGCCCACTTTTCTCTTGAAGTGAGTTAATATTTAATTTAATTCAACAAAAATAATTGTTTAAACAAGTTATTATTGTTTATGGCTATCTTTTCTTAGGTTAGTGCTAAAAAGTTGCGGTTTTATCTAAAATGTTTAGCTTTCCTTTACATTTTTAGTTGTGAAAAAATAATAAATAAACATTAGAAATTATCATATTCTAAATAGTATTGTATTGTTCTAAGTGATTTTTTTTGTTCTTTTCCCAATGTTAAAAAAAGATATTCAAAACAAAAAAGCTGAATCCATTCAGTGAAATTTGAATTTCGAATTTTCTACTAAAATTATGTATCTTCAACGCAAATATTGAGTTTTTAAGAAAGTAGTTAAACTTTCAACCAAAGAGTTGAATTTTTGACCTAAAAATATAAATTTTTAATCAAAAATATAATGGGTAATATTTAAGAAAAAAGTTGTATTTTAAATAAAAAACAATCTAATTTAATCAACAATTCAATCAATTCAACCTAATATAATCCAATGGAATTTCAATCAAATTCCATTCAGTGCAAAGTTGAACATTTCACAAAAAACCACAACCTCCTAGCACTTATTTAAGAGAAAACGGTTATAAACAATAATAAATTGTTTAAATAAGCATGTTTGTTAACTCGCATTAATTATTACCTCACTACGTGAAAAGTGGATAAAAAGCTTAAGAGTTTAGAAAAAACCGCAACTTTTTAGCAGTAATCTAAGAGAAGGAAGCCATGAACAATAATCATTTGTTTAAGCAATTATTTTTAGTAAATTAAATTAAATACTAACTCACTTTAAGTGAAAAGTGAGGAAAAAGTTAAAAATTTCTGAAAAAACCGTAACTTTGTAGCATTATTCTAAGAGAATATTGTTAAAAGTAATAACAAATTGTTTAAACAATTATTTTTGTTAATTTAAAATGATTATTACCTCGATGTAACTGAAACGTTGAGAATAAGTTGAAAAATTCAGAAAAAACCTTGACTTTCTCACCTTTTTCTAAGAGGAAGTTGCTTAAGACCATAATAAATTGTTGAAACAGTTTAAATAAACATCTTAATATTCAAAATCATAATTAGCGCCAAAAAACTCGAAAATCCTATTCTTTCACTTATGGGGGTTTTTTGGGACCCTATAAAGCAGAAGTATGGGGGTGATTTTTGAAAAGTATTATTTTATCCGCATTCTGTGACTAATTGTGAAGTGCATTTCGAACTCGATTTACCTGATATTGGGAATTCTGAATAAAATGTACAAAAACGTCTTTTTTTCTTATGGGAAATACGTCTTAAACTTCATGGGACTTGCGACACCTCTAAATATTATTTTTTTTAAATGCGCTTATTTTTTTGTGGATTGGAGCATAAAAAAGATTATTAGAGGGAAACATGCCTCATCTTTGGAGACACGCAATACGTAATACCTTGTCAGTTAATAAACATCACATTATGCTAATAGACTCGGCATACAATAGCACTAAAATAAGAAAGCACGCTCAATTTCATTGAACCTTTTTAGAACGTTTTTAGATAAATATTCTCGGTTCGATTATAAACACTGCAAATTAATCAATAATGGTTTAATATCATTCCGAGAAAGCCTTGTTCGTATTCCCCATATTTTTAAAGCTATATGAATAATCGATTCTGATTGATATTGAATAATTAATTCTGTCTATTCGAGAACCAGTTATACCAACTTCATACTTTCTGACAATATAGTTCGATAGAAAGTGTCCTTTGTGATTACATTCAAATGTTCACATGTGAAATTCACCTAAAAAGTGTTACACTCACGATTTTTTAATCAAGGCCATTCTGTACGGACTACTGTTTGCAGCAGAAAATTAGGAACTTTCGTCTCAAAGAAATGCATAGAAATTCCAAGAAAATATTTCATATTTGAAATTCATATATATTCATAAATTCATATATTTCATATTCATTGGCGCAATATATAATAACATCTATACTATGGATAGAAGTTTAATGGATAAAACATTAAACTTTTGAATAGAGCAGGATCTCGGGCGAAATCATCCTCAAAAGAATTTTGGAATCCCTTCTATTTTCAAATATTGGGGACACTTTTTATGCGATTTTCCATCAACGATAAAAGAATAAAGAAATTTATTTCTAAAAAGATAATAGAAACTTAGGTTTTTGGATTAAGAATTTGATATCGGATGCACGTAGAAGTTTCAAAATATAGGTATACATAGTAGCAACATACTTACACATATATCACTCAGAAAATTATTCTTCTTGAATTATAGATACCACCACTCTAATATAATGATTTCCATTCAACTAAAAATAGGTTCAATAGGAAGAAAATCATTTAAAATTGTAAAGAAATTGTCATGGAAAGACATTTTTTTGAACCAAGGAAATTATTTTTAAACAACAGAAATTTCTTCCAGTCAAAGTAACTTTCCTTTGATTGAAATCCAGTAGATAGTTTTCTTTGAATCGAAGAAACTTTCTTAGTATGAGAAAAACTACTCGATTTGAGTAGATACTGCTTTGTTATTTTATAAATAGTATTTCTCTACCCTTTTCTTCCTTATTTTTAAACATTTATTATATTTTCTTGCTCTTTTAAAAAAGGAACCTTAGTTTCACAGAAGTATAAATGCGAGGCGCATGCTACAAATCAAATTTTAGTGTGAATAATTTCAAAATCTCTTTTCAATAACAAGAAATCCAGCTTGATTAAAAAAACACAAATATTTGGAGAAAAAGAAAGTTTTTTTTTTGAAAGTGCCCCATATTGTATGAGTCAAATAAGCTATATGATATGGTCAAAAATTTATAAACATCTTTTTCTCAATTAAAAAAAAGCGATTTTTAATTTTCATAAAATTATTCAAAAATCAAACAAATAATAATCTATTCATATAGTACCTGATTTTGAAGCTGGCTACTGACAGATGCAATAAAGGTTAAATATTGATCAACAATTTTTTTATAGGTTTGGTTATTTTTAAGTTAATAACTTAGAACTTGTGCCATCTTAAATTTGCTTAAAAAATATCAGAATGTTATTGTATACAAGATTCTTCTATACACTCTACATCCTAATCAGTAAAAAGTGACTGATTCGCAGTCATTTTTGACTGATTCAAACAGTGCGGATTCGACGACTGAGAAATCAGTCAAAAGTGACTTTTTGAATCAGTCATTTTGGCTCACTGATTCAATCAGTCCTTTTGACTGATTTAACCAGTCATCCCGAATGATTCAAACCGTCATTTTTACTAAAAAAAGTTAGTCATTTTGAACATTTGAATCGATTATTTCGAGTGATCCAGTCAATCATTCATTTGTGTTTAAATTATTTGATGAAATGTTGGGATTTCATGAAAAGAATCAAATTGTTAATAAAAAACGTATTTATTTCATTATTTCAAATCATTTTTCGATTCTACATATCTCATTTTTTCACTCCTATACATTATCAACTTCAACACTTAGAAATTATTTTACAACAATTTTGATGAAATTCCTAAAAATATCCTCAACTTATATTCGACGTTGTTTAATAGAATGTTTAATGTAACAACAGAGTTCTCCAAACGTGTGTTAGGTACTGTGTACAAGAAGGATTCTCAGATAAAATTACTGAATTATCTGTAGTTTAGAAAATGACTGATAAATCAGTCACTTATTTTGACTGAGAATCAGTCACTCTAAGTGACTGGATGATTCAGTCGCTCAAAATGTCCGATTCATCAGTCAAAAAGACTGATTTGTCGGTCAAAACGACTAATTCGTCAGTCGTAATGACTGATTCATCAGTCAAAGTGTGCTTTATTAATTCAACAGTCAATTTTTGACTGATTCAAATTTAGAGTGTAATCTGCAAGAAATTCGTAGAAAGACACAGAATTTTCGGTATCTTTATGAAACAAGTATAGCAGTAACAATTAAAGCAAGTAAATAAATATCGACAAATAACATTATTTAATATGTTTATTGTATAATGCACATAAAATACCTTTTGAACCCTAAACGAATGTTAGGATTTATGACGATCAGGATAACCCTTTTTGCCAGAGCATGTACTGGCAAGCTTTTTTACTGAAATTTTTCAAATAAAGTGTGGCTCCGTCTAGAAAATATGACACTGCAAAACGCTTTCAATATGTGTTAATTGAAGGCAATTCAAGCCGGAATGAAGTCGAAAAAATTTTACTCGAGTGACATCCTCATTTGCATCTTATCGCTAAGAGACTTATATTCGCAGATCCATAGAATCTCAGGAGATTACAATTTTTAAGTGAATATGCCTTATCAATAGTAAATAGTAAATTGCATATATTAGTCGATCAGGTAACTGATAAATTTGGTCAAAATCGAGGTTGAATTAATGTCAGGTGTATTTATTTTTAGGAAAAAGATATCCATTTTTTTAATCATATAACTTTTTAATGTTTTTTTTGCGTATTTTGAACTGTGATATTATAAAATCTCTGTTCGAATGAATCAGTTATATATAAATTGAAAGTTTTTTATGATATTTAGTTATAAAGAAAAATACTACCAAATAATGATATATAATTGTAATGATAACTAATTGTCTGAAAATCAGTTAAAGTGTTTATTACTTTGAAAAATATATCAGTGCAGATATATATTAATTTTTTTTCGATTCTTGATTCGACAGAAATACAAATCTTATACAAATCTTATGGTTGAAAAAATTGACAATTAACCCAATTTCGGAACCAATGGAGATTCTTCATTATTCAAGGTTCCGGTCTCTAACTGATGTTTCCGCCTTTAATCTTGGACTTATCAATTGAAGTACTTTCACCAATACAATATTATGCTATATTGTTTTTATACTTTCTCAATGGCGTTTTTTTCGAGCTGCAATTTCGCTTGCAGAAGATCATAAAGAAAATGTTTAACATCCTCTTGAGTGCGTATTGAAGAACAATTATTGCTTATAACATTTTTCTTTATAAGAATAGAAAAAAAAGCTTAAGGAATCTACCTTTTTATGTGAAGTATCACTATGCTTTAGAGGATTCGTCAATTCAGAAAATGATAACTTACCAAAAAAGATTTTCAGAAAATATAATATATTTTTTTTAAGTGTTCGCCCATTCCTTCGCCAATGTTGAATAATATGTATTAGAAAAAATTTTCCTATGGGAAAACCAGTTCTCGTCCGATTACTGGAGTTAAGCAGCGTCGTGCACGGTCAGTACTTGGATGGATGACTGTTCGGGAAAACGGCGTGCTGTTGGGATGTTGGCAGGAAACTAGTGCCCTCCTGTGTATTCAAAACAACTATATATGACTTTTTACGAGTAACGCTTACCTCTAAGGGGTTGTGGCTTGATGGTACCAAAATAAAAATTTCAAACAACTAACCACAACACTTAAAACTATGCGATACATGAGTCAGGTGACCCTAATTATCGATTTTTTATCGATTTATCGACTCGCGTCCCCACCGAATAAGATGTCGAGTAGAAATTTCTGGAGAAGCCTCAGAAAACAATAAACTAAGTTCATATACAGCATTTATTCAAAATTTTGAACCAAGTGAAAAAAGGTTCTTCCAAAATTCTGAACCAAATGTCGAATACAATAGGATTTTATGCACCAAGTCGAAAAAATCCCTCTCCCCCTTGGCGCATACGAAATTTTTGATAACACATGGATGATTTCAGACATTTCTCGAATTACAGTCATGATTTCAGCCAATATTGGTGTTCCTAAAAAGGGAGCATGATCGCAGAGAAGTTCAGAATTCGATTAGAAAATTTCTAGAAATTTCCATAAATTTCTGGGAATTTCTGGATATTTTCGGTCATTTGTAGTAATTTTACAGGAAAATATGATGACTCACCATAAATCACTCACAATTCGATTTGAAAAAAATTCTATAAAGTTTCGGAAATTTATGAAAATTTTTCGTAATTTAAAATATTCTCACAGGCAACTTATGGTAACTCAAGATCGATTACCCCAAATTCAATTTAAGAATTTCTATGAATGTCCGGGAATTTATGAAAACTGTTGGTCATTTATAGTAATTTTACAAGAAAATATGATGACTTACCATAAATCACCCACAATACGATTTGAAGAAAATTCTATAAATTTCCGGAAATTTATGAAAATTTTTCGTAATTTAAAATATTCTCACAGGCAACTTATGGTAACTCAAGATCGATTACCCCA
>WSXT02222055.1:0-23387 GCA_011762715.2 Neuroterus valhalla | reverse complement strand
GGGGAATGTATGTTGTATTTTGTGGTGTTTGAGAAAGTTTTTGTGGTAGTGTTGGCGGATGGGGGGGAAGAAAGAACGGTGGGAGAGAAGGGGGGGGGAGGGGGGGGGGGGGGGGGAGTTGTACAGAAATATTCCATTATGATTGAATTTCAACAAAAAAGTTTATTTTTAACCAAATCGATAAGTGTTCAATCAAAAAGTTGATTTTGTAATACAAAAAGGTGAATTTTTAGGAAGACAGCAGAACTTTGAACTTAAAGTTGTATTCTTAACAACGAAAGTTGATTTTCAATCAAGAAAGATAAATTTTCTAACAAGAGTGATGTATAGAAAATCCAAAAAGGTGAATGTTCTTCAAAATAGTTGAAATTCAAAACAAGAATGATAAATTTCCAACCAAAAATTTCATATTAAGGCAAGAAAGAATAGTTGTTGACCAAATAGTTGAATTTCAGACAAAATAGTTGAGGTTTTGACCAAATGAATAATTTTTCAATCAAAGAGGACGACTTTTTCAAAAGACATTACCAACAACAAAATTAATTTAAAGCCATGAAAAATAATTTTTTTGTTAAGAGATCAATATTGGATCCAGAGGACGAATATTCCATAGATAGTCAAATTTACTACTAAAACAGATAAACATTCAAACCATTAGGACCAATTTTCTGTCCAGGAAGATGAATTTATGACATCAAATTTTATTTTCAAGCAAGGAAGAAAAATCTTCAACCAAGTAGTTGAATTTTCTACTAGATAATTGAGGTTTAAATGAAGTTGATAATTTTTTAATCAAAGTCGAATTTTTTAGAAAACAGTTGAAATTTCAAGTCAAAGATTTTCGCTGAAAAAGTTTTTCTTATGGTATGACATGAAATCTGATTACACTCCCTGAAGTGTCCTTCAAAGCTTTTGAAATACTCTCAAACTTTTGTAAGCCCTTGCAATCCATTAGAATTTCATGAAATTCCTACAAATCTTTGGAAATACCTCCCGATTACGTAAAAATTGTTTAATTCTTTGAAATAATTTGTAGTCCTTCAAAATATCATAAAACCCCTTGAAAACTGTTGAAAACGTAACAAATTACTGGAAACCATTTGAAATTGCGCTTGAAATTCTTGGAAATCTTGTTTGCCGAAAAAATGGAGATATTATTCACATATTAGATAAAGATATAAAAACTTACCTGAAAAGGGTGGAGGAAGGGGTTAAAATAACCTTACGAATCCCAAGATAAGGGGGGGAGGGGCGAGGGGTTCGAATTTCTTTCCAAATCCCTGCTTATACATTTTCTTATTAATTTCATTTATCATTTATTCTGAATTAAATGGATAGAATTAAAAGAATTAAATTAAATTAAAGGAACAAAAGAAAAGGAATGAATTGAATGTTATATAAAAAGTGGAATATGTATCATCTCAAGTGATAGAATGGATTTTCCTTAAAAAAAATTGTAAAATTGACAGCAAAAGCATAAATTTGCTAATATTACTTGGTCCCAAAAACTTTCCGGTTTCCCGGTTCAGTAGGCACCTTGCAATTGACTTTTTTCAACAAAAAAAATATATTTGAATAATACCTGCATCTTTCCTGAATCTCTTTGGAGGTCCCATTGTTTCTCTAATCCTAAAATTGGAAGAAAAATATATTTAATACAAATCCCGTGAAACAAGAGCCAAAAAAAAGTTTCGAAAATACGGATATTAAAATTTATACAAAAACATGAATAAAAGAATAAACCTAAGGTAACAATAAATGCTGAATGACGGAATTTATTTTATTTCCATACTTTAATTTATTTTGAATCCTTTCATTATCAGCATTGTGTTGAATAATCATAAAAATTTTATTCAGTATATCTATAGGTTATGTAGTATTTACAAGAATCAAACAAAGCGTTCAAACCTTATGAAAAGATTGAAGAAAACCTCAAATCAAAAACCAAATTGAACTTTTTCAGCATTCTCAATTATTCAAAAATTAATTCACATCAAATAATCATAATTTCAAGTCAAAAACATTTTAAAACCGAAGAGCGATTAACCTGCAATCCAACTTGTTACATTAGTGCAATTAAGGTTCATTTACACCTTCCGTCGGTTGGTCGACAACCGAAAAATATATTGGAATTTTCCGGTAATTTATAATTGTACCAGAGATTTACTAATGAAATCTAGAAGTATTTCAATAATGCTACTAAATTTGACAGATCAAACTGGAGTGGTGAATCAAATTTCCATTGGACAACTCTAAGAGAAGTTTTGTGGAAAACCCTGTTCTTTGGTGAGAGGGGACTGAGAGCCAATAAAATCATGAAAAACTAGAAGTTTATTTAGGGTCTTAAAGCCCTTTTTTCTGAACAGGAAAAGCTTGATTACTCACGATCCTGACAAGTTTGTGTCCTTTTTTCATGGTAATTTGCAGCGACCTGCAGCTGCCAAATAATAGACGAAAATAAAGGTTTTTTCGGGAATAAATTCTTGTTTTTCGTCTCATTTCGTGCATGCTGCAATAAAAGTTCTTAGTGATCTCGATAATGGAAAGCATGGCAGAGGAAGTGGCGAGCGTGAGTGAAAACCCAACAATAGACCCAACGGAGCCTAGTGCGTCATCCCCAGAGGCAGAAGTGTAAGTTTGGAGCGTTTGGAGCATTACTTACAATACATTTTGATACCAAATATAGAAGTTCAATCGATTAGCGAGAAATAAGTCGTTGATAACCTAGCTTTCACAAAACCTTCCCTGCCGAATTCATTCATGGACTCACGGTTCATTTCTCCACCTAAAGCTTGTCAACAATCGAGAAAACTTTCACATTTTCTTAATTCCTGGCTGGAAGATTACGCTTTGACATTTTTCGTATCTATTTTTGTTTTCGTTGGGCAGTCTTTAAAGACCCGTTGCACGACCTGTTTTGTAACTGCATCTCGTAAACAGTGCTCTAATAACTGTAAAGTTCAAATGTATCGCGAACGTGGATTGTAACAGGTCGTTGTCGTTTTATTCTTCGAAAAATATTTAAGTTGTGATAGTCAACCTTGGATTCATTAAACTTTGGGTTATGTTATGTGAATTTACGTAAAGATTAGATTTTCGTTCCCAATAAATTGCATTCCGTGGTATTGCATCTGTCAATTCAATTTTCAGTAACTACTCATCCAATCGATTATAAATTATATTTCGGCATACATTTGAGGTTATAGTGTCAAAAAATTTTTTTCTGATTTGGATGATTGTGAAATCAGAAAAAGACGGATAAAAAAGTACCTAAATTCAAAACATATTCAAATATTGTATTTTTGACAAAAGATTTTTTTAATACTATCCTCAAATGAACGAATTAACAACCTAACATTCAATGGCCATCTGTACATCAGGTTGAAGCGGAAAAATATTTTATGATCATCGATGAATATGATAAAAATAACAAGTAAAAGCGAATTTTTGGTTATTTTGAATACTTACTATTTTGAAGTACTCACAATTGAAAAGAATGCAACAATAAGAAAATCCATATACATCGTGAACTGTTATAAAACTAAAAAAAAAATGGGGAAAATTATGTTTTCACTTGATAAAATGACATTTTTTGAATGAAAAATGATTTTTTATTAATTCCACATAATCTGGACGTGTACAGCTAGAAACAAATTCTTGTACATCGTGAATTGTTTTCAATTTAGAATAAGTTACATAAAATCCTGAGATTTTACTATTTGGGACTGCTTTTTGTTGACTTCGAAACCCTCGAAAATGATTTCCGAACGAAAAGGATCATTTTAACACATTAAAAAATGAATTTCCAACGAAATAATTGAAAAAGAAATGTATTTTCATTCAAAAAGTTGCTTTTTCATTTTTATAATAAAACTTCACAGCAAGAAACGGAATAATTAAATTTAACTTCAACCAATAAAGTTGTATTCTCAACAACAAAAAAGATTGATTTTCTACCTTAAAAGATCAATTTTTAACCCAAAAATTTCAATTTCCGATAAAAGAGATCATTTTCAAGAAGACAGTTATTTTCTACCGAATAGATGAGTTTAATAAAAAATACTTGAATTTTCACCTGCAAAAGTGAATTTTCAGCGAAAAGCATAACTTTCAATGAAGAAAATTGAATTTTCGACCAAACAGTTGTATTTGGAATCAAATAGTTGAACTTTCAAGGGAAATGAGTACATTTCAACCCGAAACAATCGCATTTACAAGCCAAGAAGACGAATCATCATAAAGGCAATTAAATTTTAAAGTCGAAAAGACGGAGTTTCAGCAAAGAAGATAAGTTTTTTTATCAATGAAAATTAATTTTCAACCAAACAGTTGGGTTTGCAACTAAAAAGTTGAATTTTAAGAAAAATGAGTAAGTTTCAAGTAGAAATAGTTGTTTTACAAGCCAAGAAGACGTAGTCTTGAGAGAACAGTTGAATATCTAAGCCAGAAGGATAATTTTCAATCATAAAAATTATTTTTAACAGAGAAATATAAATTTTCTACCAAATAGTTGAATTTCAGGAGAAAAAAAACAACTGCAAAGTTTTCATTCGGGACCAAACAGTTAAATTTGTAACGAAATATGTAGTTGAATTTCCAATCAAATAGATGAATTTTCACGCTACCAAGACACATTTACTACCATGAAGTGAACTGTTTCCTGAAAGAAAATCGAATTTTTAGCTTGAAAAATCGACTCATTTGTTGAAAATTCGTTTTTAAGGGTTAAAAATTTATCTTCTGTGGTAGTAAACTTATCTTGATAGGGTGAAAATTCAATTATTTTGTTGAAAATTCAACTGATTGGTCTCGAATGCAACTTAGTAGTTGATTTCTTCTCCTAAAATTTGACTATTTGGTAGAAAATCAATCTTTATCGGTTAGAAATATTCTTTCTAATTGAAAACCATCTTCTTTGGGTAAAAGTAAATCTATTATGATATAAAAAATCGCTATTTTCCATTATTTAATTATTTATTTAGCCTTATGAAAATATTTTTTATAGCGTAGTTTAATTTCCAATTTTTTAACAAAAACTACGAACTTGCAATAAAATATTGGTATCTAATTAAGTAATTTTTCAATTTTCATCTAAAAACGGTAAACTTTCAACTGAGAATGGAAAAGTTGGATTAATTTTCAAACTTGAAAAAAAAGAATTTCGTGAACAAAATAGTTGAATCTTCAGAAAAGAAAATTATTCTTCAACGAAGTAGTTCAACTTGATTAATTTTTAACCCCAAAAAAAACGAACTGTACGAAAAGTAGTTGAATTTCCTTATTGGTTTTTCTTCGATTCGGAATCCATCCCTTTGTTTAAAAATTAGGTTTTTTTCATAAATAATTTCACTATCCATTTTTGTTTTAAAATTGATCTTTTCTACTTAGAACTTCAGCTATCTAGTCTTCGAATCATCTTTTTGAAAGGTAAATTCAAGTATTTGTTTGGAATTTCATGGTTCTTGTTAATAATTCGTCTGCTTTAGTAGAAGATGAATCTCACTGCTTAAAAATCATCTATTCGATGGTTAATTAAACTATATTTGGTTGAATGCTGAACCCTTTTGTTGAAAATTCATTCCTTTCTATTGAAGTTTTATTATTCCAATTGAAACTTTATCTCTGATTGAAAATTGATCTTTTTCTTCATTGTGTCCTAATCTTTTTAACTGAAAATTTTAGTATTTCATTTTTTGTCGAAAACAGATATTTTTAATTTGGAATTGAACTTTTTTTGTTGAAGGTTATCTATTTGTTTAAACATTCGTCTTGTTATTAAAAATTATTCTCCGTTGAAACTGTTTTGTTTATAATTCTGTTTTAGTATTTTGTGGTTGGATTCTACTCTTTTTTTCATTTAAAATCGAAAACTTTTTTGGTAAAAGAATCAGTTCTTTAGTTTGAATATGAAATATGTTGTAAAAAAAAAATCATTTTTGCTGTTCAAAATTCATGATTTGAGTTGAATATTCAACTTTTGATTGTAACGTAACTCTTTTACAGGAAATTAATTCTGTTGTAGAAAATTCGTTAATTTTATTAAAAATTTGTCTGTTTGTAAAAAAATGAAATTTTTCGTTGAAAAATCATGTGTTCGTGTTGAAAATTCAACTTTCTTGTGTGTTTCCGGCTTGAAAATTCAACATTTCGGGACCAAATTTGACTTTTTGGTTGAAAATGAACATTTTAGTTGTTAAAAATTTGTGGTAAACATCAATTCCGGATTTCCGAATTTCCAAAAAGTGACAGTTTCGAAAATGAAACTTTCAAAGGCACTTTGCTACATCGAATTCTAAAATGGAAAGTCAGTTTTGATTGCTGAATGAAATTGTTGGATTTGAAAATTATTTCTTTCAAGATTTTCAAAATTCGAAAGATAAAATCTGAAATTATTCATCATTCGTTCATAGGCTGGTACAGGTTTTTACAAACATTTGATTCAAAAATTAATTACTCTCATACTTTTAACAAATTTGAAAAATTTTTATATCCGAAAAATGAGAAAGAATCAATTTGGCTTTGTACTTTGACAATTTCTGGTCTGAATTTGTATATTGCTTTCAATTATTTTTTGATTTTCAATTTTGGGGCTTTTTATAATGAACTTCAGATTTCCATTCAGTTTGTTGTTTGTAAAAGAAGAATACTTGAAGCTGGAATTCCTTAAGACGATGATTTAATTCACATTTTGGTTTTTGCATTATTATTATGATGCTATCGACAGTCGATCAAACCTTTAATATTTCGTAAGTCGGCTTTTATTTTGGCTCTTTTGAATATTTTTAATAATATTTTCAATGTATCTTATTAAGAGAACAATATTTTTGATCTCTCCATTTTTTGTATTCTCATACATCTATTTTATCCCTTTTCTTCGAAAAATCATTCGATTTTGTAGAATTCTCCTTTCCAAACTATTCCATCTTCTCTAAATTTTTGTGGAAAGAATTTTTAAAATTAATTTAATGTTTAATTCCCTTTCAGATTGGCTGAGTTGAAAAAGGAAGAGGCTAATAAGTACTACGTGGCTAAGGATTACAAAAAAGCTTTGGTAGGCTATAGTGAAGCCGTCGGTAAGTATGAATAAGCAGAAAGTGGAAAAAAATGAAAATAATTTTCGCTAAGATTTTTCTTTTATGTTTGAAAATGGGTATGAACATAATTTATCCTCTTTGAAAGACAGTTTTATAGAATTGAAAAATTGAAATAAAAAATCCTTGGGTAAAACTAAATTATTTTGTTTAATTTTTCAGAATTATGTCCCAACGTAGCAAGATATTATGGCAATCGTTCAGCATGTTATATGATGTTGGGTCTCTATCGAGATGCCTTAAAAGATGCTCAAAAATGCATCGAATTGGACCCAAAATTCATAAAGGTAATTCAGTTTCTAAACTTAAACTAATCAATTCTTCCAGGGTGACTAGTGTCAGATTTATTATATTCGAAAGGGCTCAGAACGAACTCGGCATTTTTTTCACTTCACCCTCCATTCTTTTTTCAGACATTTTGGAAATCCTTCTTTTATAACTTTGTAACACTGATTGTATTCTGATCCGCCTATCCTCCCTCAAGTGTCCTCTACTTGCATTTCCTTATCTCTTTTTTCCGATTCCTCACAGCTGCCTTCTTTCTTGCTCCCAACGCGTTAACTCTGCTGCCCTCTTTCCTCTTTCTCCCACCTCTTTGTAACACTTTCTAGATAACTCCCCACTCTTCCTCTTTTAGTTCGTCTCTGAATTTTCACGCTCTCCTTCCTGAATTTATTCCTAATTCACTTTTTGAGCCTCTTTTTTTACCATATAACCCGGCGTTCTCGATTCTTTCCCTAATGTCCATCTTATATATCTCTCTTGTAACTTTTCTATCTCCTTTCTCTCCTTCCATCCCCATAACTCTGCCCCATGGTTCATTACCGGTCATCTTAGCGTATCAAATAACCTCATTCGCGTCTCCCAATCTTTCTAAACCTTTTCTATCCTATTCTCCAAATCTGTTACATTACCCCTGCTGCTTTTTTAATTCTTTCCCTAATATGCACTTCATGTTCTCCATTCGCTTGCACGATGCAATCAATGCATATTAATTCCTTGACTTCGTCTAACTTTTCACCTTACCATTCATATATATTATCCGCATATGCCATTTTATCTTACCCTAACTTTACTCTTAGTCTTTAAATATCTCAGCTACTCTTTTCCTTAAACCTTCTCGTATATCATTTTTCTCCATAGCTTTATCTATCTCTCTCCTATCCAATGTGTCAAACGCCGCCTTCAAATCCACAAACATTGCTATAATGCCCCCTTTTTATTTTCCTCTAAAATCCCGGAAAATGTCAAATTAATTTGGAAATAATTATTCTGCTAGTCTTGCGAGTAATGATTTTACACGATATAAAGTTGAAGTCGCGTTATGCAATGGTATTGATCCGTATTCGTTGAAATTAAGTGATTTATCAACGGGAGAAAGTGAATTACCCGAAGTTGCCGCTTTAGATCTTCTGACTTACTTGGTAGATACTACAGACTTTTTAACCAAAGAACAGTTCAAGGCTTACAAATTGACGGAAACCCATACCTTTTTTACTGATGGCTGGATTCATCCGGATTTTTCATTCAATGTTGAAACTTCTTCTAAATCCTCTTCTTCTTTCATTAATTGCAACGGATGATCACTTTCCGTATTAGATAATTTGTTGCTTTCAAAATTATCTTGGCGAGCTGTGACACTTTTTGAGCCTCTTTTTTTACCATATAACCTGGCGTTCTCGATTCTTCCCCTAATGTCCATCTTATATTTCTCTCTTATAACTTTTCTATCTCCTTTCTCTCTTTCCATTCCCATGTCTCTGCCCCATGGTTCATCACCGGTCATCCTAGCGTATCAAATAACCTCATTCACGCCCCCAATCTTTTTTAACCTTCTCTTTCTTATTCCCCAAATCTGTCCCATTACCCCCGCTGCTTTTTTAATTCATTCCCTAATATGCACTTCATGTTCCCCATTCGCTTGCACGATCAAATCAATGTATTCAACTCCCTTGACTTCGTCCAACTTTTTATCTTACCATTCCCTTATCCATTATTTCTCTCTTCGTATCCCCTTTCTAAACTCGTTACCTTATTTTTTTCCTATCTATGTATTTTTCCAAATCCTGTGAATAAACCTACCATTTCTTACTCTCTGCTATTAGCACTATATCATCCGCATATGCCATTGTGTATATTTTTTCCTCCCATACCGCCCCCCCCCCCCTCAGCCTTTTCTCTTCATCTCCGCTGAATCTGAAATTGATGCAATGAATTTGAATGGGCTTAGAGGATGACCTTGCCTCACACCTTCGGCTAACAAAAAACTATCTTCTATTTGATCTCCCACCCTAACTTAACTTAGGTCTCTAAATATCTCAGCTACTCTCTTCCTTGGACCTTCTCTTATGGCCTTTTTCTCCATAGCTTTATCTGTCTCTTCCTTGTCCAGTGTGTCGAACGCCGCCTTTAAATCCACGAACATTGCTATAATGCCCCCTTCTTATCTCCCTCTATAATACCTTACCCCTTCCCCTTGCCTTTTTCCACTTTGGTACCGCAATCCCCTCTTTCCATATTTCTGACAATTCCTTCCCTCTCCATACCCTGTTGCACATTATTCAGGCCCACTCCTTTAATTCCTTCTCCCCATATTTCAAAACTTTATTGGGGATTTCATCTACACCTGCTGCCTCTTCCTCTTGTAATAAACTCATCGCCCTCTATTTCTTTCCTTTAGCTATTTCTTTCCCACTTCTCCCAACAATTTTATAAAATATTTTTTCCAATATATCATTTCAATCTACTGATTAACTCGTTTCCTTTGCTTTCTCTCGCTATTTGCTCCTTTCCACACACCTTCCTCCGTGTCAACCCTTTCTGCCTTCTCTTCAAATTTTTCATTCTTCTCTTTTCTCTTATTGCATAACGCATTATACATCCTCTTTTTTCTTTTGTATTCCTCTGCACTACTCTTCCCTTCTTTCCATTTTCTTAATTCTTTATTCCTCTTCTCTCTCCTTACTCATACTCCTCTACATTTTCGTTTAAGTTAAATCATCCTGGTTCTACCAATCTCTCCAGAGATGTCCTCTCTCCGTTCCCTACCTATGATTGAATTCACACCTTCTCCTTTTCCTCCCTTCAATCAACATTCTTAACTTCTCTGTCAGGGTCGCGACCATACCGGGAAATGACCAGGAATTCAATTTAAAAACCGGGAATTTACTTGGCTCAACCTAGACTATTCAAAATTCTAAAAAAAAAAAAAAAAAACGAGAAATGACCGCTTTCTTTTTATGAAACAAAAAGACATCTTATCATTTGAATTAAAGAATGTAACATATCGTTAATCTGATTCTCAAAATATTTAAATATGTATATCTATACTTCGTTAGAGGAAGAATTTTTATTTTCTTACATTATAAGAAAAACGTTTTGCAAACTTGTTGCTCCGTGAGATTTATTTAGCTGACTCAAATTTGATAATTGACATTGCGAATTCATCTTTTTTTAGTTTAAAAATCAACTACTCATTTTGAATTCAAACTTGTTTGTTGAAAATCGAAAATTGATTCATCAAAAATTGATTTTTGAGTTCAAAAATTGAACTTTTTCTGAGAAATTATTTACTTTGAGGAAAATTTGCCTTTTTTGTAGAAAATTATCTTCATGGCCGAAAATATATCTTTTTTTTCTAGTTCAAAGTTCGACAATTAGGTGAAACTTTGTCTGTTTGAATTGAAAATTCAATTATTTCGTTGAAACTTCACACATTTTTTTGTTCTTTGCCGTTAACAATTCAAGTTATAAATTTAAACATTTTTTATTTTAATCGACAGAAATGTCACTATTCCTTTTTTGTTTGAAAATTTTGAATTCTATAGTTCAAGTCGCAACCATTTTGTTGAAATTTTTTTTTGCATGAAAATTAATTCTTTTCTAGAAACGAACTATTCTAGTTAAATGTTCATCATTTTAGGTGGAAATTTGTTTTTCTGGTTTAAAATTCAACTACTTCAGCGTAGCATTTAAAATTTCATTTGATTCTTCAACACTTTGTGTAAAAGTGAAATAATCTGTTTGAAAGTTAGCTTTCTTCGTTTTTTGAAAGTAAGTTTTTTTGTAAGTACTTCTTTTCAACTGAAAACTTAACTTATTTCATTTGAAAATTCCATAGTTTTAGTTACAAATTTATTTGTTTAGTTAAACATCCCTTTTTCCGTCCAATGATCTTTTCCAGTAAAAGTTAATTTATCTGCTTGAAAACTCAACTCTTTCAGTTAAAGATTCTTCTTTTTAGTATAAAACACTTATGCTTGATTTTTAAACTAAAAATATTACTGTTTTATTCTTGGTAGAAAATAATTATGTTTTGGGTTTGAAATTCGACTATGTTATTGAATTATTGTATTTAGTCTTGAAAATCATTCTTTCTATCTGAAAATTAATCTTCTCGATTGAAAATTCCCCTCCATGGTTGAAAATTGAAGTGCTCCAGTAAAAAATTTATCTTTTTATTTGAAAATTCATCTTCTTCATCAAAAAATTAACTATTTAGTTGGAAATCCGTTTATTTTTGTTATTTTAAATTGATTTTTTCTTATTGAAAGTTTGACTGTTCCAATTTATGTGAAAAAAAAATTAATTTAGCTGTTAAAAATTGGAGTATTCTTCTCGAAATTGACTTATTTTGCATTGTTTGATCTGTTGTGTTAAATAATGTTTAGAATGAACGTCATGAATAAAAAAGAAGGTTGGGGTTTTGCGACAAATATAAATAAGTTACTTCTACTTGACCGGGAAAATTGAAATACTTGACCGGGAAGAACCGGGAAATGAACGGAAACTTTTTAAACTAATTATGATTCGAATTTAGAAGAAACGAAAATTTTAAAATCCTTCCTCCAATCAAAAATTCGTTACAATTTTTAAGTCCACGCTTCCTAATTTTAAATAAAGAAAGTACTTCAAGCTGTCTTTAGAGTAGAAGTAGTATTCCGAAGAAGAAACATTTCTGAACTATGATTTTACATTGTTCATGGCAAATTCATCCTTTTTGACTTGAAAAATCAATTACTTGTTCAAAATTTGAATTTTCTTGTTGAAAATAAATTTTTTTGTATAAGTTGCAATATTACGATTAGAAATGCACCTCTGGTTGAAATCGTAACTACTTTGTTAAAAATTAATGCTAAATTAAAAAATAATGCTTAATAAAAATTAAACTATTTCCTTGAGAATTTATGAACTTCGTGGAAAATTTGCCTTTTTTTGTAGAAAATTTATCTTCATGGTCCAAAATTCATATTTATGCCTAAAGTACATCTATTCATTTGAAGATTCATCATTATATCTTTCATTCGATAATTCAAATGTTTCATTTTTATTGGAAAATTAATCTTTCCTAGTTCAAAATTCGACAATTCGGTTGAAACTTCACCTATTTTGGTAAAAAGTCAATTTTCTGGTAGAAAATTATCTTTTTCTTCGGAAATTGATATCTTTTCTTAAAAATTCTTCTTTATGATTAACAATTCAAGTTATACAGTCAAAACATTTTTCATTTTAGTCGAACACCTTATCTAGTTGAAAACTCTTATGTTCGATTTAAAATTAATTTTTCAAGCCAAAAATTTCTCCACTCCATTTTTGTTTTAAAATTTTTATTTTCATATTTCAAATTTCAACTAATACGTTGAAAGATTGTATTCAAATATCAAAAATGTAATAATTTGTTTCAAATTTAGTTCTTTTTTGGCGTTGAAAGTTGTTTTTTTTTAACTGAAAATTTAACTCATTCCAAGTGCAAATTCTATAGTTTTAGTTGAAAATTCATTTATTCAGTTCAACGTCCATTTTTTTCAATTAAAAATTTGAGTATTCAAGTTTTCGTTGACAATTTATTGAGTTAATTTACCCATACTTTTGTAGAATTTTTCAAAGAATGATTTTTTCTAAAATTGCTCTGTTTTCAGGCCTATCCTCGAGCCGTGAAATGCTCCTTAATCCTCGGCGATCTTGTAAACGCTGAAAGTGCATTAAACAAAATAAAAGAGTTCGATCCCACGGGAACTTCAGTTGCTGCTGAAAAAAGAGACCTGGAACATCTGCGAAGATTCCTCGTAGAAGCTGAAGCTGCTTACGCAGCCAAAGATTTCCGAAAAGTAATGTCTATTTAATTACGAATGTAATTCAAATTTTGTGTTAAAAAAATTATTCTAATTGTAAATGTAATCAAATTTCCAGGTTGTATATTGCATGGACCGTTGTTGTGATGTGAGCACAAGCTGCCCAAGATTCAAACTAACAAAGGCGGAATGTTTAACATTTTTGGGAAGATATCAGGAAGCCCAAGACATTGCAAAGTAACTTGCTTCAATATTTCTGTTTTTTTCAAAAGCCTTTTAAAACCTGTTGAATTCCTTTATCTTACTGATTTATGTTTTAAAAAACAATAATTCATTTCAGCGACGTTTTACACATCGATAAGCAAAATGCAGATGCAATTTATGTTCGTGGCATGTGCTTGTACTATCAAGACAATATCGAAAGAGCTTTCTCTCATTTCCAACAAGTTCTTCGCCTTGCACCCGACCACGGAAAAGCACTTGAAATATATAAGGTACTTATCCAATAGGGCGGAGCGAAAAAAAAATATAGGCAAAGTTGGAAGGATTATAACCGCTGTTTGTTTGATAGCCGGATCTCTCACAGAAAGTTACAGATAAGAAAATATATATATCCACCGAAAACTGCACTAGTAAAAGATCCATGTGCATCGTAAATTGTTCTTAAACTTAAAAAAAGGAGGGAAATTATGTTTTCACTTGATCAAATTACATTTTTTTATTGCTTGCGATTTTTAAATTGGTGGAAAGAGCTCCTTAGGTTGAATCTTACACCAACTATTATCTTCCGAAAACTATACAGCGATAAACAATTCTTGATACATCGTAAATCGTCATCAACTTCAAATGGATTATATAAAATCATGATTTCAATTTATTTAAGACTGTTTGTCATTTACTTTTAAACCCGAAAAGGTGAATTTTCAACAAAAGAAGAATAATTTTTTACCAGCTTCTACCAAATAGTTCAATTTGTAAAACAAAGATTCAGCTTCAAAGTTGCATTTGAAACCAAATAGTTGAATTTTTACCCTACCAAGGTTACTTTACTATACTTTACTATAATGTTTTAGACAACAGTTGACTTTTCAGCTTTAAAATTACACTTTTACTTTGAAAATAGTCTTTTCAGATAAAAAATGTGTCTTTTGTGGTATGAGACTTATCTACTTCACTTGACAATTCAAGGATTTTTTTTGAAAATTAGTCTTTCCAACTGAAAAATTTAACTTTTTTCTGAAAGATTCGTCTTCTTGGCTTGCAGATGGAACTGTTTTTTTGTTGAAATTTTCTCATTGTCCTTGAAAGTCCAACTATTAGGTTGCAAACACAACTTCTTGGTTGAAAATTCATTTTTCTTGGTTGAAACCTGTCTTTTCGTTGCAAATTCATCTTTTCGGGTAAAAGTTCACGTCTTTGGTTGAAAATTAATATTTTTTCGGTTGGAAATAACTCTTTTCAAAAATGATTTTTTTTGTTGAGGATTTATCTTTTTGGCTTTGGTAGTCAACTTATTTTTGGAACATTCGACTTTTTCCATCTTGAAAAGTCTACTATTTCGTAGAAAATTCGTATTTTTTAGTTGAAAAGTAATCTTTCTCAGTTAGAGATGAATTTTGTTGTTGTGGAAAATGTATCTGTTTTTGATTTAAGTTAAATCTTCCTCGTTTGAAAATTCGACAATTTGGTTAGGAATTCATCTTTTTACAGTAAAAATTAAACTATTTTGTTCAAAAGACGTGTTTTTTGTGTGTGTAAAGTTAAACTATTTGGATAAAGAAGCTAATGTTTGATTGAGAATTATTTTGTGCTTTTAAATTCATTTATTTTGTTTCAAATTCAACCATTTGTTTCGAAATTTATCTTTCTACGTTGAAAATTTTATTTTTGTTTCGAATCTATGTTTTTTGGTTGGAAATCAATATTTCATGTTAAGACAGACATCTCTTTTATTTAAAAGTTACCCTTCTTGAATAAAAACTCATCTTTCCTGGTTTTGACGTCAACACAAAGCAGAAATTTGTTTATTGCTGTATAGCTTCTTAGAGGGTAACTATAGCTGTGAGATTCAAATTATAAAACCCTTTCCATCAATTGAAAAATCGTTGCCAAAAAAAAATGTCACTTGAACGAGTGAAAACACAATTTTCCTTATTATATTAAAGTTTAATAACAATTTACGAGGTACATGGATTTTTTTATTGCTGCATAGTTTTCGGAGGATAATCAAAGTTGTAAATACTAATTTCAAGAAACCCCTCTTTCTATCAAAAAATGTATTCCGTTAAAGAATAAAAATCAATTTGCTTTTATTCGTTATTTTGATGTATATCGTCAATGCGTGAACATAAGATATATATTTTTTTAATCTATAACTTCTTGTTGGGAAATCCAGGTATAAAAATGCAACTTTTGGACACCCTTCGCATTCGAAAATGAGATAAAATACTTCTTTGATCTACCCTAATATACAATAAGCATGGGAATCAAAATCTCAAGAAATTCTTCATTATTTGTAGGGATCACAGCGGTTGAGTAAATGAATTCCAGGTAAAAAAATTTATTTTCCCGGGAAATTTTTATTTGGAAACCCTACTTTTTCGCTTTTTGTTCCTCGGACTTTTACATTTTGCTTACCCAAATGCGAACTGATTTAACGGAACCCCATAAGGAAATATAACTATTGTTGTTCAAAAATTCATTTTTTTTTTCAATCACCAATTGTATCATTTGGTGGAATGTTAACTCTTTTTTTGAAAATGTATACATTCAGATTGAAAATTCAAATGTTTTGTAAAAAATTTTTCCTCTTCCCATCTTAAACTAAATATCTTTCTTGGTTAAACAGTGGTCTCTTTGGTCTCAAAAATCATTTCTTTTGGTAGAAATTCCATGTTTTTCCTTTGTAAAAATGCAACTGGTTAGTTGACCAATCATCCGTTTTGGTTGAGGATTCAACTGTTTTATGAAAAACTCGGTTTTTTGTTGTTGGATTCAACTATATCTGATTTCAAAATAGAATATTCTTTGGTTGAGATATCGACTATTACATATTTCACTGAAAATTTTTCTTTTTCAATTGGAAATTCAATAACTTGCTTGAACATTCAATTATTTGCTTGGAAATTCCACTATTTGATTGAAAATTAATCCATTCAGCTCGAAATGTAACTTTCAAGTTGAAAATCAAAGTTTTTTTGGTTGAAATGCTAATTGCTCCTCCAGAATTCATCTCTTTCAATTAAAAATTCAACTGCTGGATTGAAAATTCAACAATTTGGTCCACATTTTCTCCTCTTTCATGGCTGAAAAATCTTGCGTGGTGGAAATTCAAGAATTATGTTGAAAAATTTTTTTTTTTTTTTTGAACACTTGTTTTTTTGAGTTGAAAAGTCAACTATTTCGATAGAAAATCGATTTATTCGATGCATTCTTTCGATTCGAGAAATTCGATTTGGTTGAAAATAATCTTTTATGTTGAAAATAATTTCTTCCTATCAAAAACTGGACAGCTTTTCTTATTTGAAAATTCATCTCGTTTGCTAGAAATATGAGTTTTTCTAGAAAAAAAGGATATCTTCGGTTTGAAGTAATTCTGTTCTGGTTAAGGATTCAACTTTTTTGTTAAAATTTCATAATTTGGCTTAAGATTGATTTGAGAATGGCGCAAAAAATGGAAATTTGTTAGATTACTAATAAAACAAAATTTTTTATTGGTTTCTCGGCTGGTTTTCAACCAGTAATTCGTAAAATTAACATCTTTTTCTCACTCGAATTTTTCGTTAAAAAATTATTCTCTTCGATTTGAAATTTTCCTGATTTTTCAAAATTCTACTCTTTTGTTTCAAAATTTTTTTTTCTGTTGGAAATTCATATTTTCATCTCTTTCTTTTCATCATCTTTTTTGATGGAAAATTGAGATTTTTTGGTGAAAAATTTGTCTTTTCAGATCAAAAATCAACTTATCAGTTGAAAATTCAACTGTTTTTGAAAAAAAATCGTATTTGGAGCTTAGAAATAGAACTGTTTGGTTTTATATTAATCTACTTTCATTGGAGCTACTGTTTTGTTGAAAATTCAATTATTCGGTTGAAAATTTATCTGCTTTGTTGAGATTTCCGTTCTTGTTAAAAGTTAATCTTTTTTGGTTGAAAGTGCAACTATTTGATTGAAAAATTATATTTTTTGTTTGAAGATCCTTCTACTTTCAAATGTATTTTTGTTAAAAAGCAGCTGTTTGGTTTCATAATTAACTTGTTTTGTTGAAAATTCGCCTTTTTTAAGAGGTCCATTTTTAAAAAATAAAATCTTCCTTGATTGCAATATCGACGATTACATTTTTGATTGAAAATTCTCCTCTTTCAATGAAAAATGTAATTGCTTGATTGAATATGCAATATTATTCATCTATGTAGCTTTGAATGAAACTTTCATGTTGAAAATTAGTCTTCTTCGGTAGAAATGAAGAATGAAATTAAACACATTTCGTTCAGAATCCGTCTACTTCGGTTGATAATTCAAGTACTTGATCAGAAATTCACTTTTTATGGTAACAGATTTAAGTATTTGGTTGCAAACTTAATTATTTGTAAATATTTCAAGAACTATGTTGAAAAATGATCCATTCTTCTAAAATAATTTAGGGTTGAAAGTTAAACTATCTTGTTGTATTTTTGGTTTTGATGAACATTCATAGCTTTTGTTGATAATTCGTCCTTTTTACTTAGAAAATCAATCTCCCTGGTTAAAAGTTGATCGATTTTGTTTAAATCATCTTTTTTTTATGATTGTTTGGTTCAAAATTACCCAGTTTTAATCAGGCAACTATTTTGTTGAAAAGCCAAATATTTAGTTGAGATGTGAACTGCTTTATTAAAAATTCCTTTTTGCTAAGATTTGTTGTCTCTTTCGGTGAAAATAACTTCTTTGACAAAAGTTTATCTTAAAGAGTTGAAAATGCAATTAGTTGGTTGGGAATTCATATTTTATGTTTATGAATTCATCTCCTTTTATTTAAATTTGACCTTTTTTGATTGAAAATGTAACTTGAATAATTCCGTTTTCGTTGTAAATCTAACTACTTTGTTGAAAGTTCAATTTATGTGGTCTTAACTTCAACTATTTGATTGAAATATTGCGTATTTAAAGCGTTTCGAATTAAATTCAGTATACATAGTATTTTATATAATAAATTTAGTACATTTAGAAAATTCTAGGCTCTATTTAAATAAAAATTAGATAATAAATCTTTCGGGAAATATTCACAAATTACATCATAAAAAAAAGTCTTTCAAATCGTCTCGTTTTTATGCATTCAGTTTTCGTTTACGATTCTTGGAGAATGAATCGGAACCTCGTAAAAAAGGAGAAAATTGGATGGAAATTCTCGATCTTGTGTGTTTCAGGGGATTTTTATAATTTTAGGTGATTTTTATAATTTTAGAGGATTTTTCTAATTTAAGGGGGGAGGGGGAGACTGTCTGTGATCCCTGTAAATTGCAGAAGGATTAAATCAGAAAATGCAGGGAGATTTTACTTATCTAGGAATAAATTTCTTTTTTATAGAAAGCAAAATCTTTGAAGCTGAAGAAAGAGGAAGGAAACATTGCTTTCAAAGCGGACCGTTTTGAAGAAGCCTATAATCTCTACACAGAAGCTTTACTCCTTGATCCACATAATGGAATGGCAAATGCAAAATTGCATTTCAACAAAGCTACGGTCGCTGCAAAGGTAATTAACTTTTCATAATTAAAAAATGTGTTTCAATGTCTAGTATCTCGGAAGCTCTCTAATGTATCAATAATCTTGTGTATTTTTATCAGCTTGGCAGGCTCAAGGAGTCAATAACAGAATGCACAGAAGCATTGCGATTGGACGAAAATTACTTAAAAGCTTTACTGAGGAGAGCACAATGTTATACCGATCTTCAGGAATTCGAGGAAGCTGTGCGTGATTACGAAAAAGCGTACAAGATGAGCAAAACTCGAAGTAATTTCCTCCTATTATTATTGATTGAGCGTACAGATTGGAGAACGACTTTAGCGCGTGGACTCGGCCAGTGTAGTAGTTAAGAGAGGGGATAACGCGTTTCAACGGGCCGAGAGTTGGTTGGAGAAATAATTTAAAAACTAAGTTTTGTCCAATCAGCTCGGCCTGTTGCAGCGCGTTATCCCTTCTCTTGCTACTAGACTGGCTGAGTCCACGCGCCAAGATCATTCTGCAATCCGTACGCTCAATTTATGATTATTTTTTCAATAATTGAAAATTCTTTCATATTTTTTACTGCTAGATAACAAACGATTACTTTCGGAGGCTAAACTCGCTTTGAAGAAGTCGCAAAGGAAAGATTATTATAAGATTCTCGGAATTGATAAAAATGCTTCTACCGACGATATCAAGAAAGCTTACAGAAAAAGAGCCATGGTCCACCACCCAGGTAACAAACTCTTCATTTATTTTATTCTAAGAGTCCAAATTTTAGAAGACCTTTACATTGATGAACCTAATCGAATTTTAGATCGACATGCGAATGCTTCGGATGGAGAAAAGAAAGAGCAAGAGAAGAAATTCAAGGAAGTCGGCGAGGCTTATGGAATTTTATCAGATCCAAAAAAGCGATCTCGTTACGACAATGGCCATGATATCAATGATGAAGCAGAAGGTAAGAATCGTTTCGAAATGTTTCGAGTATCTATAGAAACCTCTTAGAAAAAATACTGAGGTTATTTCAAAATTGATTATTCGTTCTTTGTGTTATGGTTTTCATCAGTTTAGTTTAAAATTCATCTCTTTGGTTGAAAATGCATCTTCCAGTGGTTGCGACTTGATCTTTTTCGGTTAAAAATTTAACTATCATTCAACTGAATTCACCATTTAGGGTTCAAAATTCAATGGTTAAATATAATATATGATTTTCTGCTCTATTGGTTGAAAAGCCTTATTTTTGTGTCGAAAATTTAACTTTTTTGTAGAAGAATCCCTTCTTCGTCTTGCAATTTTAACATTCTGTTTGACTCTTTCTAGTGTAAAACAGTAATTCTTTTGTTATTAGAAATACCGATTACTACATTTTTCGTCGAAAACTCATCTTTTATCGTTATAAATTGAACTATTTAATTTTGGTTGGAAATTCATTTTTACAAGTTGAAAATTTTTCTTTCAAGTGAAAATTTGATTCAAAATGCACTTCTTTTTTTAAATTTCTGTTCATCTATAATTAATTATACTAACCGAAGAATAAAGTATTCTTACATTTTTAATGCAAGTTTTTGGTTTAACATTTATCTGCTTTGTTTGACGATTCAAATGTTTTAATGGAAATTCTACTACTTTTTTATAAAGTTTAAACTCTTTATTAGAAATTTCGTTTGAAAATTCTACTAATTTGTTGGAATTTCGCTTATTTTGGTTAACACGAATTTTCTACTAAAAATTTATTTATTCCATTTTTGTTACAAAATTTTTTGTTGAAAATCCAATTGTTTTGTTTGAAAATACATCTATTTCGTTTTTTTGGTAGAAAATTCATTTTTTTGGTTAGGAATGTGATTAATTAGTTGAAAGTTAAATTCTTATATTGAAAATAAATTTTTTTGATGAATTGAACACTTGATTTGAACTTTTTTCTCATTAGCTGAAAATTAAAAAAATTTACTTCTCTCGGTTGAACATCAATTTTCTGATTGAAAATTTATTTATACGACGATTGATTGAAGATTCATTCTATTTTTTGTTCAGAGTTAATATTGCTCAGTTCAAGTTTACTTTTTTGTTGGAAGTTTATCTTTGTGGTTAGAAATCTATCTTTTTTATTGAAAATTCATCTAATCGGTTAAAGTTGAATTTTTCTGTTGGAAATCATTTTTATTGGTTGGATTCATCATTTTGATTAAAAATTCATCTCTTCAGCTGAGAGTTCAACTTATTTATTGAAAGTTCACTTCTGTTTTGGTTGAAAATTTATTTAGTATCAACCTGTTTTTGTTTAAAATTAATTTTTTTGTTGAAAATCCAATTATTTTGTTTGAAAATCCCACATTTTTTGATAAAAATCCAATTGTTCTGTATAAATGCATGCATTTTGAGGAAAACTCGTTCCCTTCAATAGAAAATTAATCTTTTATTGAAACTTATCTTTTTAGTTGCAAATTTGATGACTTAGTTTTTTATTTTTTGAATGAATGATTCATTATGCCTTCTGAAAAATTAGCCCTCTGGTAGAAAATTTTGAATCACTATACTGAAAGAGTTATGATAGTTACATTTTTCGCCAAAGTAACTGAGAAAAAGTTACCTTTTGTGACAGTGAACGATAACGAAAACTAGTGACTTCTTCCGTGATTTAACGGTAACGTCGACTAGTTTCTTTTAAAAAGTAATTCACCCATCACTAGAAATCTGATCCATAATAACTGTGACTAAATTTAATTTTTTTTTTCAGAAATGGACCAGAATGCAATGTTCCACGCCTTCTTCTCTCAAAATTCTGGAGCATTCCCGGGCGGTTTCGCTTATCAATTTGTCTAAGCCTTTCGAATCTTAGCGAAGCGAATCGATTCGCAATCAGTGTTTCAAACCAGTTCATCAGTCGATTTGTTTCACCCTCATTGCGGAATATACCACAAGTTGTTCGCGTACCTCTTAATATTTCTCGAAAATGATAAAAGACTTCTATAATTATAGTAATAATAATATATGAATTATTGCTGAACGTATCTCTGCCTTAGAGCACATGTGAAAACGTAGCGATAAGACAATTTATACAACTTAGATTATATTCCTAGCGCTAAACTGACGAAGGATTGTTCTCTAATAAGCAACTTCTTCACTTTTAACTCACTATCTCTCTTAATTTCTAGAGTGTCTAGCATTTAAGGAATGACGAGAATGCCATGGAAGTCATTATTGTACAGATTCGAAATGTTTTAGATAATTATTCTAGAAGCTTACACTCTCGTGCAAGTTTTCTTCGTTAGTTGAAAATGGAAGGTTTAAAAAGGGGAGCGCTCAGTAATTTTTTTGAACAATCTTAAGTTACTTGAGTTACCGATTCAAATTTTGCTTTAATTTTTTATTATTTTTGGAAGTTGAACAATTTCATGGGGCAATATGAACCAAAATTGAATCGTGTAGTCTTTGCTAGACACCCTGCTTCGGCATGATTGCGTTCATTTAACGTAGATTCTTATTTAATATCGGATGTTATCAACCTTTGTAGAGCATCATTCCAATAAACCCCGTTGACACCTACGTGGACTCATTTTTTTAATAATAACATTCTCTTATCGTAAGTATCGCAGCGTATAATTCTATTCGATTGGAGAATCTTTCTTGGTTAAAAATTCAACTCTTTAAGTAGAAAATGAAACTATTTATTTGAAAATTCATGTTTTGTCTTGAAAATTGAACAATTTGGTTTAATTCTTTTATATTTTTTCGACTGCGAAATCTTTTTTGGTCATCTGTTTTTGATTGAAAATGGCAAACTTTTTTGATTGAGATATATACTATTATAATCTTGTTTGAGAATCTATCATTTTTATTTGAAAAATCCTCTCTTCGGTTGGGAATTCAACTTTTTCATTGAAAATGAAACAATTTTCTCAGAAATTCATCCTTTTTGGATGAAAAATTGATCTTTTTGGTTGGGAAACTTTTGGTTTGAAGATTCATCTAGTTTGGTAAAAATTTGATTTAAAATGCAATTATCTGGTTCAAAATATTTCTATAGTTGAGGATTGAAGTATTTTGTCGAAGTTTTACCACTTCATTGGAAATTCTTCTTTTCTTTATTCATAATGTGTCCCATAAGGAGAATTCTTTCATTTGGTTGAAAATTCAACTAATTTGTGAAAAATTTATTTTTTTGGTTATAAATTTAACTTATTGTCAAAAATGTATCTGTTTAGTTCTAAATTTCACTTTCCTGTTAAAAATTAAATGATTTCGATCGTAAGCTATCCTTTTTGACCAAAATTTGATGTTTTTGGGTTAGAAATTGAATTCCATTAATATTCCCGTATAACACCGAACGTCTTGCAAACGTTAAGACGTTTGTAAATTTTTGTGGAAAGACATTTTCACAACGTCGGATACTTCCGCCCATTTTTGATACTTTGACTGAACGAAACTTTTTACAAACGTTTGGTAAACGTTAGACCAAGCAAAATTTGATCAAATTATATTTCCAAACGTCTCTAGAACGTTTGCAAGACATTTATCAAAC
>WSXT02222033.1:0-16864 GCA_011762715.2 Neuroterus valhalla | reverse complement strand
TATGCCAACGGATTATTTTTTGGTAAGCACAGCGCTTCTTATCGAAGAAAATAGGAACAGCAAAAATCGTGTTTCATTTATCAACTCATCCTGTCTCTTCTTGAATTTAGTTTCGACTTTCAGAGTCCTTATCATTATGCGTCTCACTGTCGGAAAGAATGCACCTAACTATATTTCTTTCTGATTATGATAATCTAGTACTTAATTAATTGAGAATCATTATAATTAATTTGTTTTCAACATTATTCCCCATAAACTTAATCTCTTAATTAATATAAAGCTTACAGAAGATAGTTTATTTTAGACTAAATATTCCAATTAATTAATAGTTCAAACAGATTGTTACTTTTTTCAATGTAAATAATGAAGAATACTTAATAGGATGTTCTTAAATATTCATTGATTTCTAAGAGTTTAGAAGTCAGGATCGGAAAATAGAACAGATTTTATTGAAATAAAAAACCAATATTCGCAAGGCATAACACAATATCGTCATAATTCTTTTATAATCTCTAAAATATGGAATGAAATTCATACTACAAATCCAAATTTTTTATTCTTATGTTTTTTTTTCTCATTTGATTTACAACTTTTTTTCTCAAGATAAATTGAGTTACTTTTAAAGATTGAGTTGATGAAAGGAGGTCTACAATACTAGTGAACAAGTTCTTCAGCTGACGGATTGTGAATTGAACTATTTTTTATGTCTGTGAATCCAAAGAGCTCGATATTACAGAAACAAAAATAAAAGTTATCGAATGCGAACCCATTGAGTATTTGTTCAGCTCGAAGATGGGTTTCATAGAGCTTTCAAGTTACTTCTAGTGAATACAGGTCACAGAGCATCAATGACCGCTTCGATGGAAACTTGTGTAGAACAGGGAACTTTTGTTTGTGGAACTCTGGGCAGAGTACGCTTTTGAATTTGCAACAGATATTCGAATAACAACTATGAAAAGAGTTTTTGTAATAGGAAAAAAGAGAAAATATTTAAGTTTTTAGCTCGGCTCTAGTATCACAGTTTAAAATCTCTGAATCCTTCGAAAGAATTCAAAAGTACTAAATTGTAAAAAAATTGAGATGCTTGAAAGATTATTATTTAATGGAGTTCATCGAAAAATTGAAACCTCGAGTGGGAAAAGAGCTCCACCCCAAATTTACAATGGAAAAGGCCTTTCAGTGGATTTTACGGCACTCATTTATTTTGTAATTTATAAAACTAGAAAAAATTTTCCAACAAGACTTCAACAATTCATGAATATTTTTTTACGTGCGAGGTACTTTCTGAATACTAAATCTTGAAATTGAAAAGCGCTCTAAATTCTAATCAGTAACCTGGAGAAATAATAATTCGAAATATAAATACTTAAAATTTGGAGGTCTTATTATGCTGAAGAGTTTGACGTTGAAAACCTGAAATTCGGATTACTTCGAAAATTTCGAAGTCTCAGAATGGCAAGATTCAAAAATTGGAAATTTGTAACATGAATCTATCAAATTCACCGAAAAAAGCACTTATTTGACAGTACCAAAAATTTATGAAAGCAATCGAAATATCAAATATACTTCAAGTTTGAAAGCCTCTTTGGAGGTTACAAATTTATTTTTAAAAAAACCTTTCACCGTTAGAAAATATATTTTCCTGAAACATGAAACTTGTGAATCCTTGATTGGAAAATTGCAAGTTTGACAAATGCGAAACATAGAGATCTTTAAAATCCAAACGATTCTAAGTTTGAAGCCTCTATTTGACAACATGAAAAAATCTCCATACTCAAAAGATATCTAAGTTAAAAATTTCAGTTTGAAGAATTTGAAATTCTTCAAACCGCAAAATAAGAATAATTCAAAATTTAAATGCTTCGAAGTTGTAAAGATGTTTTCTCTTCTGGTTGCTTCTAAAATCGTTGAAATTTACAATTGGAAATATAGAATAATGTAGGTATTAAAGAAAACTTTTCCTTAATTGCTGTGGAGAGATTCCTAAATTTTCCGAAGCTGAAAGAATATTTCCAATAAAACTCAAAGACCAACGAAATTTGCGGCTATTTTTCTAAAAATTCAAAATTTGGGTTTATTCCTAGAAAAACATGCTAGATACAAAAAAGTTAAATACATAAATTATTCTCTTCGGAAAGGCCTAAAAAAAGTTTCTTTTTCATTTCTCGATATTCAAACTGATTTTTGAGTGTCTCAAAAGATTGATATATTTACTTCGAAAACGTACTTCTTAGGCCTCCTTAAGGGCGAAAATTTTTAACTTTTTAACGTATCTCTATCTCATATGTTCTTAAAAGAAAACGAAATTTTTTATTTTCAGACAAGCAGCCGCCATTTCGTTAATTTTTCATTCTTATCAAATTTTTTTCTTCATTTTGTAAATTTAGAGGAGAGGAGAGACATCTTAAATACCACATGGGGAATTTCTGTACCAATTTTCGAATCCCCATTTTGTACTGGCTTGACCCCCCTCCCCCAACGCGGCTCCTTTGTTCAGATGGACTTTTCATATTTCATGGAAATATAAATATTCTTTGTTTATAAAAGCTTGGAAGCCTGAAGGAGCAGTGAATTGACTAGAAATTCTGTTTTTCTTTATACAAGCTTAATGATTTAAACGAGGAAGTAAAATCAAGAACCGGATCCCGGAACTTTTTATATAAAAAAAATTGAATTATCTGATTATTTTGAAAAATAGCGTATTATAAGAAAAACGTTTTTCCTTTAGAAACAATTTTTCTAAAAAAATTTAATACCTTATTCCAACAAATTTTTTTAGGTAAAAAAGAACACAAATGCAGAAACAAAGCTTCTTTAATATTTGATTTTTTTTAGTATAACGCAAAGACTACTCAAAAACCGGAAAGGTCATTGACGAATATTAGAATTTTTATTCGAATTCGGATTTCCGTTTTCTGTGTTTCTCCAACTGTTCTAGGCTTATTCTTCTCCTTTTTAGGGTCCCTGGGATATTGGTCCCGAGATCCGTCCTCTTCAGGAGGAATCCTTGGGTTCATCACGTACTTCAGAGAGCCAATTCATCCCCGTCGCAAAGTATACATTATAATCCCTATAATAACAGAAGAGAACAACGCCGCATTTGGTGTAGGAAAATGTACGGTTTGCTGATCCGAAGAGTAAAGGGTGTCCATCTTAAACCACTGAGCACGAAGAATGCTACTGTGACTATACATTGCATTGCATTGAATTGGTACAAATCCAATGCGGTGAACTTCAGACGAAGTTTCGTGATTTCCTGTAATTGCGTTCAGCGACTCGTACTCAACCCATGTGGTGGTGAACTCACAAGGTTTATCATTTTTGAAGCAGTATCTTCGAAAAATAGAGGTTTCACTCCCTCGAATTAATTAATTATTTGATTGATTAATTAATTATCATTTATTGATGGAAATTCGTATGGATAGAAGTCTTATGGACTTTTTCAAATCGGATTTGTATTGGCAAAGAAAACATCCACCGCGAGCAAAGACGCTGCTGTATCAAGCAAACATGGCTGCCTATGGGATTCGGCATGCATATGATTAGCATCAGTCTTAACACGTTTATTCAATTAAAGTACAATTTAAATGTGGTAAAAATGTTGCTACTCTTTCTAAAAACATTGTTCGAGTATGCTCTTGCAACGCCGTCTTCCAGAAACATGATCGGAGGTAAAAGAGCGATAATTCGTGATAATAATAACAACAGTGAGATCAATAAACAAGTGTATGCCACTGTCATGAGCTGCACTTGAAAAGCTGGTACGAGTCATAGATTTTATTTAATGATCATGATAATAATTCTATTTAATAATCACGTAATAACTGTATTAAAAACAAACCAGGAAATACATAATCATCAACGCTGAAATGCAGAGAGCAAACTAGTATTTGTTGATCAGTATCTTGAGTCGTTTCAACCATTCGGAACGTTCATCAACAATAATTCTTTCTCCAACAAGATTTTTTACTGTAACAGTACCGCTGCCGAATTCTGGTACCTAATGGAAACTAAAATTAGGGTTGATATTTTTTTTGGAGTCACAATTGACAACACAGCACACATTGCCTTTGCAAGCATCGTTCCCCTTTCTATAGTTCCAGGAGAATTTCATTTTTAAGATTTCATATTAACTTAATAAACTTCTTATGTACTTCGAACTGATTAATCTGACATAAAATTAATTATCATCGCGTTATTTGAGTGCAACATGCATGTTAACAATTCTATATGTATGCCACAGGCAGCCATGTTGGTTAGTTGGCTAGATGACCATCAGGTCTCGCATTGCAACTTTAAATTCCCAATTGATTTTGATACAATTTGAAATCTCAGTTCTTCAATTCTAAATGTCTTTAAATGTGAATGCTAGGAATTTGGGAGAACTCCGAATAGGCAATTCAAAAATGTTGAAGTCCATCATTTTAGAAGCTTCTAATTTCAAAGGATGTGAAATCTGCAACTTGAAAACTACAGCTTTAGTAGGATACAAAATTTAAAAGCTTCATTCTAATTGAATCTCTTGATATTTCAATATGTATAATATTTTCTGCTGCAACTTGGAATCTCAAAATTTTAAAAGGATCCTTCTGATACAAAGCGTGAAAAATTGATGTTATAAATTTGGGTGTATTTTAAATGTAGAAGCTCTTTCCTATAAGAAATTTTCTATCAATCGTGTTTTCAAAGCCTCAATATTTTGGTCAATTTTTTTGAAACCGAATGGCAGATACATTGAGTCATATTAGATGAAGCTTATTTTCTGGGTTTGTGATATATTCCTGTGCTTTAGGACTTTGGGAATATCTCAGTTTTCAACCAATTGTTGAAGAATCCATAATTTTTCAAAAAGGCCCTCTCTGAAATTTGAGTTCTCGAAATATGTGCTAAAAATGAAAAAACTGATTACAAAAGTTAAAAACGGATCACAACGGGGTTGTTTTGAAAAAAGCACCAATTTTTTTAAATGTTCATAACTTTTATAATTTTGGACCTCAAAAATATATTAGATTTTTTGTTCCAAAAGGCGATTTTCGCTAAAACCCTGCACCTTTTTTTGATCAAATTTGGTTCTGCTGAATTGATATCCCTGTAAGTAAGACACTCTACGTATGTCAGTTTTATGCAGGCCAAATCAATCTTTGTGGCCATAGGAATTTCTTTTTTTGATGAAACTTTTTTATTTTTCTTGCGAACGATGCAAGATGTACAGAATATCTTTATAAAAGTACCAATCAAGCGAAAAAATTGGAACAAAAAAAAAAGGTGGGTATTCCGAGAAAATCTATTCATAATGATTTCAGAAAAATCTTGCCGTTCTTATAATTTTAACATTTGATTAATTTTCCGGTGGATTCAGAGAAACGAAAATCGACATGAATTAATTCAGGGGGAAAAAGTCAAATATCTCATTGAGGTCGAATGTTATAAGGATTTCAATGACATATTGGTGTTTTTTTTCAAACTACCTCAAAAATTTGAAATACTTATAACTCTGCGAGAATAATTTCCTCCTCGAAACTGTAAAATATACGTATCTTCGTATTTCCTTTGAGGACAATATACTGCAGAGGCGAAAAATTCTGTGATTTGAGGTTTCACTGCTTGCCTGTCTGATTTAAAAAGAATTGAGTTAATTGTAACTGATTTCAAAACCTTTGAAAGGAGTTTTTAATTTGTGATTCTTCCCCATTTCATATGCTTTTCAGTTTCTTATTTTGAGCTTTCGAAATTCGGACCCTCTTTGGAATTTCGAAAGCGAAGAGATAGGGATTTTGAGAGTTCAAATTTTGAGATTTAATTTCCAATTTTCATGGGAATTGTCGGTGTGACTCTCAGTTTGAAACACTAAAAGTCCAAATTATTCGAAACTCAATGCACTTCAACTTCAAAGAGTGAAGTTCCTATCTGAAAAACTCAGTTTCTTCCGAATTCAGAAATTTCCTTTCCCTCAGATTAAATCCAGTAGATATGTTAGCTGTGTTCTAATCACAGATTCCTGTTACCGATAATTACCGACATCGAAACCCGTAGTGGTTCGTGTCCATGCTAAGCTTCCAAAATATCCTCATGACGTCATATAGAATGTTCTATATGACACAGGAAGATCTTGCACAATTATGAGACCAATTTTAACAGCTTCAAGGTTGTTTATTACCTCAATGACATATTTTCTTGGTCCTCGCATTTTCTACAGCGCAAAAGATTCGGATGCACAATCGTAATTTAATATCATATAATGTGAGCAAAGAAGGAAAAATATTAAAAGACAAGGAAAGTAAATGAGTCATATATAAAGGGCGCATTTAACAAATTTTTCGTGAAAAAGTTCAAGGTTTTTATGATGGTAATGACGCATTTATTTTCCTTGTCTTTTTAATTTGTTTCCCTCTTTGCTCATAATTGCGCAAGATCTTCCTGTGTCATATAGAACATTCTATAAGACGTCATGGAAATATTTTGAAAGCTTAGCATGGACACGAACCACTGCAGGTTTCGATGTCGGTAATCGTCGGTAACAGGAATCTGTGATTCAAACACAACTAGCATATCTACTAAATCCCGTTGAATTGAATTCTCCCAAATCTGAAACATCCTCTTTGACCATCTCATTATTCGTATTTTCTTAATCTGGCTTCCTTATTGAATCAATAACGGTCGAGGACCAGACTCAAGCAATCGATCTTCAATTCTTCATTAGACTTCTAGCCTGATGAGAATAAATTCGTTTTTGATATTCATTCTGTATTAATAGAAATCGATTTCCGGATGAGTCTTCACAAGGGCCGACTAGTCAGAGCATCAATCGTTAAATTTAATTCACTCGTGTACCGCCAGTTGGATAGGAATGATAATGATTGGATCGACCCGTTGTTGATCACTTCAATACTATCGAGGAAAAGCTAAATAAGCGTTATTAGAAAACAAGAGGATGATCTAAACTGAGACTATTACAATCTTCATCTCATTTATTTTCCCGAGATGATCTCGTCCATTATTTTTGTTCTTAGAGTCATGACCAAATGTTTGAATTGGTTTGTTAATTCAAGTCCTGTCAAACGTGGACTACCAGGAACAATATTGTCTTAGTGTGGAATGTTAGATATGGAAGTTTGAGCAAATAGAGCTTGATTGCATATGAACAGAGAAGCTCAATAGGTAGCTAGATCAGAAATGATATTGTACTAATTATAGGGACTCTGTAATTTGTCAAGGGTTCTTTATCAGGGTGGCGACTTGACCAGAAATTTAATTCTAAAATCGGAAATTTTGTTGACTCAACCTAGACTTTTAAAAATTTTACTGGAAAAATACGAGAAATTATTGCTTTGTTCCATCTATTTTTTTCATTATGAGAAAAACGTTTTGAAAATTTGTTGCTCTGTGAGATTTTTTCAACTGACTTAATTTTTATAATCGCATTGATGGTAGCCGAAACATACAGAAAGAATTATTGTCTAAATTAAAAAAAAAATGTTTTTATCGCGAGTTATTTGCTTTTCCTCATTCATCTGACTTGGGACAAGGAATTTCAGAAAATAATTATAGTTTTTGTTTTAGGACAGGAAGTTACAGTAAAGAAATATTATTTCACTTGGAATAGGGAATTTCCGTTCATGGAACGGGAACTTTTCAAAATAATTATAATTTGGATTTATAAGAGAGGAATTTGAAAAAATCGTTCCTCCAATTCAAAATTCGTCATAATTTTCCCTCTTCCTAATTTTAAAAGAAGAAAGTACTTCAAGTAGTGTTCCAAAGAAGAAATATTTCTGAATTATGATAGAAAACTTATTTACATTGTTAATTGAAAATGCATCCTTTTGGGGTTGAAAAATCAACTGCTTGTTTAAAATTTAAACTTGTGTGCTGAGAGTTAAAGTTTTCATGTTAAAGTGGCATTATTTCGTTAAAACATCCACCTCTGGTTGAAATTTTAACTACTTTGTTGAAAATTAATTCATCTGTTTTTGGTGGAAATTCAAGTATTGAGTTAAACATTGATTTTTGAATTGGAAAATAAAACTATTTCTTCGAGAATTTATTCACTTAGTGGAAAATTTGACTTTTTTTTAGAAAATTAATCTGTGGTCAAAGTTTCATCTTTTTGCTTAAAATACATCTAGTCATTTGAATATTCATCATTAAACCTGAAAATTCATCAGTTCGGTTGAAAATCGATTTCTTCAACTGAAAATTTAACGGTTTTATTTCGAGTGGAAAGTTGATCTTTTCTAGTTCAAAATTCGATAATTCGGTGAAAATCTGTCTTTTTTAATTGGAAATTCCATTATTTCGTTGAAACTTCACATTCGTCTAGTTGAAAACTCTTATGTTTGGTTTAAAATTAATTTTTCAAGCCAAAAATGTCACTATTCTATTTTTTATCTGGTAATTTGTATTTTCATAGTTCAAATTCAACCAATTCGTTGAAAAATGGTATTTTTTGGTTGGAAATTAAGTTTTTTCCAAAAATTGAACTATTCTAGCTGAAGGTTCGTCATTTCAGTTGAAAATTCGCCTTTCTGGTTTAAAATTCAACTTCTTTGGTTAAATATTTAAAATTTTATTTGATTCTTCATCATTTTGTATAAAAATGTAATAATTTGTTTGAGAGTTAGTTTTTTGTTTGTTGAAAGTAGTTTTTTTTCCTATAAGTATTTTTTTTCTAACTGAAAATTTTACTTATTCCGATTGAAAATTCCATAGTTTCAGTTGAAAATTCAATTGTTCAGTTTAACATCCATTTTATTCAATTTAACATTTGAGTACTCAAATTTTCGTTGACAATTTTTTCTCTTTTTCAGAAAAAGTTAATTTATCTTTTTGAGAACTCAATTCCTCCAGTTGAAGATTCTTTGTTCTAGCCTAAACTCTTATGCTTGGTTTGAAATGTGTTTTTTAAACTAAAAATTCTAGTGTTACATTTGTGGTTGGAAACAGTTCTCTTTTTGAGTTTGGAATTCGTCTATTTTGTTGAAACGTTGTATTTTTTCTTGGAAAATTATTCTTTCTACTTGGAAATTAATCTTCATGCTTGAATATTATCCTTCATGGCTGAAAATTGAAGTGCTCCAGTTAAATATTTATCTTTTTATTTGAAAATCCGTTTTCTCGGTTTGAAAATGAACTATTTGGTTGGAAATCCGTTTTTCTTTGTTATTCTAAATTGACGTTTTCAATTATAAGTTTAACTGTTCCAATTCTTTTAAAAGAAATTATATTTTTTTGTCAAAAATTTGAATATTCTTTTCAAAATCGATTTATTTTGCAGTTTTTGATCTGTTGTGTTAAAGGATGTTTAGAATGAACGTCATGAATAAAAATAAATGTTTGCGTTTTGCAACAAATATAAATATTTTACTTCATGTTGACCGGGAAAATTGAAAAGCTTGACCTTGAAAAACCGGGGATTTGAAATCGTCCGCCGAATCGCCACCCTGTTTATTTTTTCTTTCACTCAGATATGTGTTTTTAGATGAAATAAAAGCCTAAAACGAAGTTTCGGAATGATATTTCCTGTTGAGAAGTTCCAGAGATATATCTTTGAGCCCATTGCTATGCAGACTGAAATAAAACACGTGTGTGGAGTGCTGTTGCCTGCCACCCTTTTAAGCCTAAACTGTCTTAATCATCTGTAGTTGAACCACGAATGAACCACGAAGCTCTCCCTACAATAATTCCGCCTTATTTAAACCTAGGCATAACATAACAATCGCCCAGCTATAAATATATCGCAGAGGGATCTGATCCTCTCTAAAACAGCGACCTTGGCATTGTAAAAGTACATGTTCTCTTCAAAAGAATGTGAGAATCTGCTTTTCTCGCATATTCTCACTCATTCTACCACTATTTTTTCAAGTAAGGAAAAATACTGATAAAAAAATACTGATCATCTTTTCAAGCATCTAAAAGTAGCCGCTAGACTAGGACTAGGAAAAATGACCGGGAATTCTTTTAGATTGGAAAAATTCAAGAAATTATTGTGACTGCATTCTTTGACCTGGAATTCTACACATTATTAAAGGAAAATCTATGTATCAATGCTGAAATCGTTCGGATAACAATGCGTTATTCTAAAATACTTTACATTCAACAATTTTCCATTTTGGGTTTTCATTTTTCAGCGTAAATCTTCAGTTTAAAGAATTTTGAAGTGCAATTTTGAAAACAATTAAAAGTCAGGGTGTCCACCTGACGGGGAAATCGGGAAAACAGTGAATTTCACCCTTTGAGAAAAAAACAGATAATCTGATTCAGTGACCGGGATTTTTCTCTCAAATGTACTAGTATGCAAATTAAAAGTGGTTTCATGTATTTTTGTAACCTAATTCTGAGTTAAAACAGCGAGTTTGTGGAAAAAAAAATTTGCTTGAAAAAATTCAACTTTAGTAAAGAAAAATAATTTTTACAATCGGGACAAGGAATTTACGTGATGAATGATGATTTTGACTCTTGAACAGGTTGAAACTTCGAATTTCTGTAGAGAATTATAAATTTCATTCTAGATTCACATTAAAACACAAATTTATTGAGGATTTAAATTTACGTGCAACATCAATTATTTTGGAAAATGATTCTAATCATACTTTAATCATAATTTTAATCAAAATGAATCATAACTTTATTTCGGAATAGGTCATTTCCAAACAGAATAAGAGAAATTCACTACAAAATCTCTGTTCTGTCACACAATTCGTCAAATTGTAAAAAATCTTTGTTCTGACTCAGATTTTTGAATTCAAAAATTCTTGTTTTTGCGAATAATACTTTTCCAAATTTGAAACTTTTTTCTCCCAAATTTACTCAGAAGGAAGTCAGTATATTTCTGAAATATAATAGAACATCAATAGACTTCCAGAGAATTTTTCCATTTGAACGAGAATTTTGAAAATCATTCAAATTTCGATTTAGAAGAAAGTATTTTCTTTTCAGATCCCTGTTCAAGTTCAGAATTATTATTCTCTCACAAAATTGTTTGTTCCCAATCCGAATTTTAATTCTTATAGCCAAAATTATATCATCTTTCAAATGACAAATATTTAAAATCTTCTAAAATGTTCGAAAATCACTCGTTATCCTAAATTCCATTAAAATTTTTTTTTAATTGACTGGGAGAAAACCGGGAAATACACTGGAAATCTAAAATCATCGCGTAGACACGTTTCTAATCGATGAAATGTGCGAATATATATTCCTTGGTGAATTTCAAAACTAAACTATAGTCTTTTGGTTATAATTCAACTTTTTTCACAAACATAATTCAAAATTGGTGCAGCAGCGGAAAAGGTTTCTTGATTTACCTATGATATTAATTCATTTCATTAAAGATTACGAAAGTTATTGTCATTTATGATATTAACAGAACTATTTTTTACAGATAACATTTTTTAATTAAGATAATTTAAAGTTTTTGCAAGAATATAAAAACTCTTCGATTCAACACGTTTCAATGAAACACTATTTCTTCTTAACATTTCTATTGAGTTTGAGGGGAGGAATTTTTTATATTCAATCTTCTTTCTTAATTCTGGGGCAGAAATTTCTTATTTTTAACATTTCTAATGAGTTTAAAATTACAAAATAGTATTTATTTTATTATGTTATTCTAATTGGGAAGAAGGAAACCTTTGTTTCTATTTTTTCTGAATTAGAAGAGGAACTTTTTTTTATTTATGAGAATCGTATCGAGTTGAAAGGAAGAAATTATGGTTTTCGAGCTTTTCTAAACTGGAAGAGAACTTCTTTTGTTTTTATAATTTCTATTCAGTGAGGAAAGGGACAGTTTTGTTTATAATAAAATTGTTTTCCTGAAACGCAATATTAGGTCTCTTGGTACTTTAATTTTTATTTCCATTTCGATAACTTCGAATGATAAAAATTTAAGTTTGAAGAGTTTGAATTTTTATAATTTCATTGACCGTGGAACATTTGTTCAAACTGGGAATTGAGCAAGAATTTTTTCCCATCTTTGGGAAATCATTCAAACCTTATCCTTTAGGAAAATCTGTGTTTATAGAATAATATTAAAAAAAAAAAAATTATACTCAGCAATCTTCAATTATCGTGACTGATTTAAAAATCATATCATTCATGTTTGACGAACTAAAAAGTGAAAGATTTTTATTCCAATATTTTTTTATGGTTGAAGGAAAATGATTTTTCAACTTCAAGGGCTGCTTTGCCCCTTTGGCTACAATATTTCAACTCAAAGAGAAGCACCGAGTTTCATCGGAATAAATGGCATGCACCAGTGCGCAGAACTTCCACGTTTCAATATCTTTTTAGATTTAACAGAGTTTTTTTTCGCAATAAAAGCCCCTTCGGTTAGGTATGTTTTTACAGTAACCTTCTTCGCTTTGGAACAATAATTTCTATTCGCTGTAAACAGACGGATAAATTGAAACGTACGCTTCTGTAAATGAAGATATATATTATCATGAGAACGAACATCATGATTACACTTCATATTTTCTGGTTACATATTTTTGTTGAAAATATCGCAAAGTGCAATTTACTTTCTGATTTCAATCAACTTTATGATTATCTATTATTCTTATTCCAATTAAAACAGTGCGATTGTGGAAAGCCGAAATTCATGTAACCAGTAAATTTAAATGCTCAAAATCTAAAGAATCCAGAAATTTAGAATAAGAATTCACTTCATGATAGATTTAAGGCTTTCACGATGATCCATTATGAAAATGAAGTTGTTTCGGGTTTCGATCGTGTACAAACTACAAATGTTGTCGACGTTTCACTTTTTCACTTATGAAATTCACTTATGAAAAAAATGAAATTCTGATAATGTTATACCTGAAATTCATGATTCTCCTGAATTTTGAGCTTTAAATTTAAATTTACATGTTTTAACGCCACAAAGTTATTATATGCTTCAAAATTTGAAATTTCATTAAAAATATTCTTCCAATTCAACTTCATTGAGATTCTATCGACTTTTGGAAGTTCAAATTTTGAAGATTCCATTTAAAAACTTGAAATCAATTTATAATTTCAAATGAATGAAATTGGATTCTTACCAACTAATGAAACTTGAACTTGAATTTAAACAAACTCAAAAATGTCAATTAGAGGGCTTCCAATTTGGAATACTATATACTATATAAAGTACATATTTAGGGTTACCACACGTCCTGTTTTTCCGGGACATGTCCTGTTTTAGCCCCATCTGACCTGGTGTCCTGTTTTTTTCTTTGAAACACGCAAAATGTCCTGTTTTTAACAGAAGCAATGTTTTTGGCAGCAAATTTTTTGTTTTTCTACAACCGTAGTTGTATGTCTCAGCATAATACTATCGACATAATTATTTACCACCAAAAGAGATAAATTCTGTAAAAAAAATATAATCGTAGACTTTCTAATTAAAAAGAAAAAACTTCAAAGAAAAATTGATTCATTTTCTTATTACGCTCTAATAGGTTTGAAATTCATCTCATTTGGTTGAACATTTTTTAAGTTTTTTGTTGAAATAGAATCGTTTTGTTAAAAATGCGACTATTTTGTTGTAAAGTTATATTTTTGTTTGGAAGTTGAACTACTTTGTTGAAAATTTATTGTTTTGGTTGAAGATTCATTAACTTTGTTGTTGGAAACTCTTATTTATACAAACAAACAAAAAAACTCGAGCTACATATCCGGTTGAAAATTGAACATTTTTTCCATATTCAATTGTTTGGTAGAAAATAAATTTTTCTCCAACGACTGAAAAATTTCAAAGAATAAAAATTTGGACACTGTGAAATTCTCGAAAAAGGAAACATTCGGAGCATAAAATCCCAGACCACATAAAAATACTGATGTGTTATTTTTCTGAAGAATGAAATACCAGGCAATTACATTATATAAAATTCAAAAATTTTTAAATAATAAAAGTGTCGAAAGAAAATCGCCGAATTATAAAATATCCAAAAATTCGAATTCCCCAATACGAAAATTCCAGAATTTCAACAAGTAAAAAAATTGTATTTTTATAAATAATATAAATATATTAATAATTGAATAGTTTACTTATTGGGGAAAAAATATATTACAAATTCTTTAAAATAATTGTCATCCATCAAAATATCAAATTATTCTTTCAAGAATGCATATATATTAATCAATCAAAAACAATTTTCTCAATTTTAAAAATTCGGGTGTTCAATGATTCGGGAATCCTCCTTTGTCATGAATTTTACAGTTTCCAATTCGGTAATATTATAAAATTATCGAGTATTTTATTATTCAAGAATTCTCCGAACTGGCATTTTTATGAAGTCAGGAATGTATGTATATTTCGAATATTTTCTTGTTCGGAAATTTTCACAGTGTTTGGCATTTTATTTATCGGGATTTTTCATTCGTTCTCTATTTTGTTGTAAAATCGTCTTTTCGTTTTGCGAAATTTTTTTTTCAATTTGTTAAAGATTCAATATTTAGGCGATAATTGATCTATTTGTTTGGAAATAACATTTATGTTTGGTTGAAGATTTTATTTATATTAAATTTTGTATTCTGAAACTTGCAAAATAAGTTTCCAAATTGATGAAAGTTTTAACGGCACATTGCTGAAATGAGGAAATTTATATTTGAGGTTAGGGCGTGGTAACATCCCCCTTGAGAGAAAAGAACCCGTCAGGATTTTCTTTGACTATCAAAATTAAGTCTTTTTCGAATGTAACACTTAACACCATCTCTCATATATGTGTAAATGAGGAGAGATAGAAAGTAAAGTTAGTAACTTTTTTTTTGGTAATCGTTGAAAATGGATTTTCAAAAAAATACATGTTTCGTTCTGGCCATTCAAAACTCATGAGTGCAGTCACTTTCTGTTTATTAATAATAAGGAGATTGATTGATTTTTCCTTGCTATAACCCTATACTTTGTTATATTATCATTTTTATTAAATTGGAATTCTAATTTTGCAATTATCAATTCTAACTCATGTTTATTAAATTTATATCTTACGCCATGGTAACTAGTAAAACATAGTTCGTGGGCACTGTATTTTTGAAATATGGCACAATTCCAAAATAAGTTTACATTAGAAGATTTTTGATTAGCAGTATTTTGGAATTTTTTAATATGATAGGTAATGAATTGTTCTTATTTGGAAAAAACTTGATTATCGTTATTAGCTCAATGTAGAGACCTGTTGAAAACTGTGAATATAGAAAACAATAACAATGAGAATTATATTTTAAAAAACAAGACTAACTATATTCAAGAACTCAACTATGGACGCTCTGAGTTTGACCGTATGCCTTTTGGTTTTGAGAATGCTCCTGAAAATGTTCGACTGTCCGGGTTTTTTCGGTCGACCCATCTGGTAACCCTATACAATTATACATATTACATGATTGTTCTATCTTGAATTTTTGGGATTTTAAACATTTTAAATGAATGTCGAAGTTGGAACTTGCAGTTTAGTTTGTATTTATATAAGAAAATAAAAAAGAGGTCATTTGTTGAGCAATCAACACAGAGAGTGGAAGAACCTAAGGACACTTGAAACCAAATACCTTCCCTCAACTATCTACCTGAAGCTCGTGGAAGCTTTTAGCTTTCAAGGCTGCGCTTCTACACTTTAAGGGTCATCTTCTTATCTTATAGACTTATACTAAAACTTGAGGCACGGTAACCCTCGAATGATTTTATCTAGATCCAAACGATCTTACCCAGAAGTAAACCCCCATATAAACAATCTGAGGCTATTGTCAGGGTCGAGATGAAGGACCTAAAATCCTATTTTCTCATTTCAACTTATAGATGTCTTCAAATGTCTTATCCGAGAACAATAATTTGAAATATTATTACTCTACATATAAGGGAAGTGTCTTGTATCTCATATGTGGTCATTTCCTTTGTCCATTTTGCAACCTTCAAGAAAAAAATGATCCTGGGATTTTCCCTTTCACCATAAAATAAGAGTTTCAAAAGTACAAGGAAGCTGGAAGATCTCGAGAAAGATCTATCCTTATATATATAAAATTTGAATGTTGATTGTGCTGAAATTTTTCAGTCCGATAAAAAGATAATGGAAGTTGTAGAATTGAAAATATTGTAAGTTCGTGATTCATAAAGATTTAATATTTCCTGATAAAATAAAGTTTAATTTCCCTATTTTGGAAGCCTGGTATTTTTTGTATTTTTATTCAACTGTTTACTTTGATGACTTTCCAAAATTATAGTGAATGGTTGAAAGTAAAATATTAGTCGGAGACTCAGAGACTTTCATATTTTCCTCCAGGAAACCCTCTAAAAAATAATTTTAAAACAATTCAATTCCATAACTAATTTTATTCTCGATATGTCAAAACCACGTCATTATACTGGCGTGTTTTGAGGTGCTGGTTTTTACGAATGTAAGTAATACAAATAATATAAACAATCTAAAAGAATAAAGTTATCCAATTGCCAAAAATAACAATTATAGGTAATTTACCGAGCTGGAAAAGGGGAACGTGTAACAGAACTTTACCTTTCCTTTGTCAGATCGAAAAATTACCATTGAAACAAATGTTTTACGCTTCTATAATTGATTTAAAAACCAAATCTATTCAACGTATTTTTAATTTAAATGACAGCTTTTTTATATTTAGATGACAGATTTATTTTTAAATTTTATTTTAGAGAAAAACGCAAATGTTCTTTTACAAAATTTTAAAAGGTGTGTACAAAGTGATTATCATTTCTTGGGAAAATCCAAACCGTTGGAGAAAAATGAATTTTTGAAAAAAACTGTTATTATCATTTTCGTGATTTGTATGTATGTATGTATTTAATATCTTCCCATTTACGGGTTTGAGGGCCTCCGTTCCCTTTACAATAGTTTACATAAGTGCCTTAAACTACTTATTCTAA
>WSXT02222022.1:0-16865 GCA_011762715.2 Neuroterus valhalla | reverse complement strand
GAGGTAAATTCATAACCGAGCGCGGAGCGTGAGGTGAGATTAACATCGAGCGCGAAGCGCGAGATCCAAGAGACGCGTGCCCTAGGCGCGCTCAAACTTGCGAGCGAAGCGAGAGGCGCGCGAGGCGCGCGATGAGAATGTGCCCGCGCAGCGGGCAGATTTTTTTGAATATTTTTATTCCAAAAGATTTGTTCTTGATTAGTCCATTCCACCGTCTCCTGCGGAATTCCCTTTTCGAATAAAAGATCCAACTGTTGGCTTCAAAATACCGGGTTTTTTTTTTTTGAGAAAAACTACTTTGTTGTAAATTTGGCCCTTAGGCTAAATTGATCCTTGTTTTTGCTTAAAAATTGGAATTTTTTCTTTCTTCGAATATTGAATATTTTTGTTCACAATCAGCATTTCTTGATTACACATTCATCAGTTCAGTTGGAAATTTAGCTTTTTTAATAAAATTTGCTTCAAGTTTTAGAAGTTCAAAGGTTTTATCGAGCATTCTTCTTTCAAATAGAAAATTCGTCCTTTCAGATTGAATATTCAACTATCTCCATTTTTTTTAAATTTTGTATAATATTTCTCATTGCAGTAAATATTCATTCGGTTGAAAACAGCATTTCGAGGATAGCATTCTCTTACGAGTATTACATTTCAGTTTGATGTATTACATTTCTGAATTAATTGAAATGGATCCCTTACTAAAAATGATGTATTTCAAATAATTCAATTCCAAAGAATGATTGTTCAATCAGATAAGTCTTTGTTGTGAAACATAACTGAACATTGATTCTCATTATTCGCCTTCACAGCAGTTTAATAATTGTAACAAATATATGTTTAGAATTCAAATTTGTTTTTATTTGATGAACATTCGAAGCCTTTAGGAAAATATAGGAGTTCCAAAAATATCTTCGAGGACGAACACTCTTCCTTAATCCTAATCCTTAATCTTCCTTTTAAAAAAAAAAATTCACAAGCTTCATGTGACTCTAATGCTCCTTATCAAAATGTTTTCAGCGGGTGGTCCAACAAGTGCGGAAATTCGTTTTCAAAGTACACATTTCTCTCTTTGAATATCAACTTCTTCCGGGTATTACACGGCTGTAATTCATGTACCGACATGAAATTGCTTTCAGCTTTAATGTATCCCACCGCTACCTGGGTTGAGGTAGGAACTTTGGAAAAGCAGAATGAGCTACTGCAAATTGATCTTCTACCTTTCGATTGAAATGGGATCTTGATCTCTGAAATTTCTCAATGAAAAGTTGAAAGTTCTTCAAAATAAATAAGATACGTGTTTTCCCTTTTTATCCAATGAGCCCTAGTTTCCGAGATATTGAGGTTTGAACATTTGACCTTGAACGCTCGGCTCAAGTCCCGGCACGCGGCACGCCACTGCTCAGTTCAGGGCCCAGACTCGAGCCGAACGCTCAAAGTCGAATATTCAAACCTCGATATCTCGAGAACTATGGCTCATTGAATCAAGGGAAAAAACACGTATCTAATGGATTTTGAAGTTCTCTACCCTGTAAGACCCTAGTCAAACTAGCATCCTGTATCTCATGACTTCTCACTGTAAGATTATCATCTGATTCATCTTAAGTTAATCTAGGGTGACCTTCTGCTATAACTAATGAGGATCTCTCCTCGTAAGATCCTTGTTCCAGTCATCTTGATCAGTCTCAATAGAATTTTCCTCATAACAACAAATATCCATTAAAGTGAATTTTCCAGATAATGAAGTTTACTCAGTCATACACGGAACTTACAAGTGAAGTCTTGGCTCTAAAAACTCGTGCCCTTATCGCTTACTCCTTCATCATCAAAGTTTGGCAGACAAAAAAATACAGTAAGTTCTAGGACAGCTTAAATCTGCTTTGCATTCTCTTCTGCGACTCCGACTCTCTGATAAGGTTTTCGTTTCTCGCTGTTTCGTGGAAGCAGAACTTTGTTGTAGTACGTGTAATTGCGTAGTGAAACTTTGCCTCGCTCATGTAAACTGTAAGTTCCGAGGCGATACCATGAAGTAAAGACGAGACGGCTTGGTAGACGGTGGCGACGATAAACGAGGACTCGTTAGTGCCCTGTAGATGTTCTCATTTGTGTGTAACTCCCCAAGTTCCATCCTCTCACGTCCACTTTCTATTAGGTTGTTCGTGTTTGCAGTTTATTCCAAAAACCTTGACACAGAATTAGGTGGAACGAGCTTGCCCGGGAGGGCCAAATCGTATTTTCAGAAAGGATTTTTCATGAACACGTTCTGTTCAATTTAACATGAATCCAGTTCCAATGTTTTCACGATCTGTGTATTTTCTAATCTTAGTAAAAAAAGGGCCGTAACCAGATTTTGAGGAGGCATTTCAGAGCCTCCTATGAGCGCCACCTAAGGTGCTGACAGGTCCCTTTAGAGCCTTCCACGAGGACCTCCAAAGCCTTCCACGAGGATTTCCAGAGTTTTCCACAAGGGCCTCCAGGGCCTTCCACAAGGGTCTCCAGAGCCTCCTATGAGGGAAACAATGATGTTCTCGTTTCAATAATTCTCGTGTGGTAATAGGTATTTATAAGGGGCGTTGCTTGAAGGAGTAGTTAGGAAATTTATTCCATCGCTGGTTATGAATGTGTGTAGTTCTGGGTGAAAAAAGATAGGCGTTGAAAATGGGCGTGGTAAGAACATCTATATCACGACGAGTTTTTAATTTGTGGGGCGAAGAGACCTCACTGATCACCGTTCCGAATAAGCGTATTTGGCGCAATTATAAGAAACGTTCTCCTTGGAAACTGGGTAGTAGGCGTGACGTATGGTGTATTTTTAGACTGTCATCTATAAATATGATCTCAAGTGTTCTTTATTAGCAGAAAATAATAGTAGGCATTGCTATTGAGCGTTGCTTGCAGCCGGTTCGAGAGAGTTTTAATTGAGAGGAGGATTTCTTTTGAGTGTTGTTAACAAACCTGATTAGGGCGTGTAACTGATGGGTATAAATGATGGAGGGTACAAATTGGATAATGGGCGTAACTGATATGTGCGTACTAAGAAGGCGTTGGTATTGAGCGTTGCTGAAAAGGTGTGATTGAGAGGTGATTCCGATCACGAGTGTTCTTTATTGATAGTGTTGATCGAAAGCATTAGAATCGAGCGTTTCCAGTAGTTATTATAAGAAGAAAGAGTCCTCCGAGGGCTATTGGGTCATCTCAGAGGGAGGCGTGAAAAGATGGTTATAACTGATTGACGTTACTTTATAACGCATCTGAACATATATTTCTTGGATAATTTCCAATGTCTGTAATCAAGAGGCTCAACTGTTCATCGTCCAGAGTAGGTGTCTTTGACATTGTAATCAGAGTTGTTCGTCTTGGGATGTGGGTAGTGGGCGTGACTTATGGGTGTAAACTTTGAGGGCTTCGATAATGAATCTGACTGCAAGTGTTCTTTGCTGCCGAAAATGATAATGGTCCTTGATATTGAGCGTACGCGGTCGGCGTGGTGAGTACAAGGATTTCTTCAAGGTTTGGTGATGTCCCTAGTATGGGAGTAAAAAATTTTGAATATTTCTTGTGGGTGTTACAAATACTCGCATTGAGAAATTCAATTCTTAGCTCATTTTCTGTTTCTGTGAACAGAGAGCGTAACAGATCATTGTTTGAAGGTAAGTTTATTCAAGATTGTGATAAGAGGTGTTCGTCCGGGGCGCTGAGTGATAGGCGTGACCAAGGGATGTACTTTTTGGGCGTTGTTGAGGAATATGACCACGAGTGTCCCTTATTGACGTTAGTGATGATAGGCGTTAATATGAAGCGTTTATGGAATGTGTAATTAGTACTAAGTTTATCAAAGGGTTGTAGATGTTGCTAATAAAGGAGCTTAAATTATTGGTTATAACCGATGGGCCTTCAAATTAGCTTCTTAGAAAATTGATTCCTCAGCCAGTTTTTCATGTCTGCCATCAGAAGGCTTAAGTGGTTATCATTTAAAAAGGTGTGTTGAAGATTGTGATTAGTGGTTTCTGTTTAGGGAGGCTGATTAATGGGCGTGGCAAATAGGTGTACTTTTGAGCGTCCTTGATCAATCTGATTACTAGCATTCTTTATTGATTGTGACAACAGAACGCGGTGGTATCGACCACTTCTGACAAACGAAGTTAGTGCTAAGATTAGTTAACGGATTGTGAAAGAAATAGACAAGTGAGCGTTACAAGTTGGCGTTTTGGGAAATTTATTTCGCAGCTATTTTTCAGCATCTGTGATTTTGAGGCTCGACTGATAACCTTTCCGAGAGGTGTGTTTGATACTGTTAATAGAGATGGTCGTATGGAGGCTTCTAGTAGGCGTGACTAGTTGGTGTGCCTTTTTAGCGTCGTTGATAAATCTGCTCACAAGTGTATTTTTTAAACATTGTCTTATAGCAGGTGCTTCTGGTAGATAAAGTTGGTACTTTTATTCCTCAAAGGCTTATTTGCGTACTTTATGAAGAGGCTAAAATACTTAGTTACGCTTCATGTCCGTTACAAATGGGCGTATTGGAAAGTTTTCATCCCAGGCAATTTATCAATTCTCAGCTAAGAAGCCTTTACTGATCATCGTTTCAAATTGTGTATCACATTAAAATTAAAATTGTGTTGGAGCGTTCTTAAAGGGTAGTTGATATACCTGACTTCGGAGCGTTACGGTTTGGTATAGTTCATGAGCAGTACGACTGGGCGTTACATTTGGGTGTAAACATGTATGCGCTACAAGTAGGCGTTCTAAGTGGGCGTTCCACGTGGGCGTTTCAGGTGGGCGTTTAACGTAGGTGTTTCAAGTAGGCGTTCCTAAAGGGTGTTGAAAGTGGGCGTGACAAATAGGCTACATGAAAAAGCGTCTTAGGAAACTTATTTCTTTTATGCAAGAAGGGGATCGCTAAACCTCACCGTAACTGAGTTGGTACAGCACTCGCCTAGTAAATTGAAGGTCCTTGGTTCAGATCTCAGCGTATTGTAAAATTGAAAAATCAGCTTTTGAACATTTCATACAAAACCCCAAAAATGTTTGCGAAGAATAAACTCGAATTCTGTAAAAGATGGTCAGGGCTATGCAAAGAAGGCAGGATATCAAAACTGCGAGTTATGAGCAAGTTATGCGGAAGCGTTGGTGGTTTTGCGCCACTTTAAATTCTCACAGCACTCACGAGGGAAAACCGAGTTTCAAGTATGTGGCAGAGGACATTAAAGAGCCATTTCGAAGTACTGGGCATACTTTGAATATGAAAAAAAAAATAAAAATGTTCCATTTCCACAACCCCGAATGACATCTAAGTGCTTATGAAAGAGGAGTGTTAGAGAAATAAGAGAAATCTGTCGCCTGTGAGACGCTTTATTTCAAAACATGTTCTCATCACTGATAAGAATTGAGAAATGGAATAAAAATGCTAAACATATTCGTGCATTATATTCCTTTTTCTATTTCTAAGATCTTTGTCGTGAATTTTCACAGATTTTTAATTGAATTTTTTAATTAAACTCAGTTGGCCCATACTCCATGAATATGGAAAACTCCTCATCATACTTTCTGAAATAGAACATTCCTGCTCCGATTTTCCTGCTCACAAACTTTTTTCGAATGACTCGTGAAGTGTGAAACTTTCGTAATAAGCGTCGGAAAAAATAAAAGCTCTCATTATTGTAAAAATCAGTTAGCTCTGGGTGCAAGGCATTTTTACGTTTGTTGCATCTTTTTGCTTGATAACCAATTCTCTCTATTTGAGAAGTCTTCCATCGTTTTTTTGGCTCGATCATTTTTGGCTCGATCTCTTTTAGTTAAAAATACAGTATCATCTAATCAGTGTAAATAGATTGTTTGAATAATAATTATTGTTGATAATCATATTCTTCTAGAGTTGTAATAGAAAGTTGTAGATTTCTATTTGATTTGCAATTCTTGGTCCACTTTCCACCTAGTGCGGTTATAATTGTTCCAAGTTGAAAATTTATATTGTTGAAACAGTTTATTATTGTTTTTAACTTATTGTTATCACAGTCCGTTATTTCTTCTAGAAAAACCTGTAACTTTCCAGCATTGCTAGGGGAATAGAAAGTTATTAACAAAAGTCGATTGTCAGACATTAATTTTCGTTAAATTGTAATAAATATTACCAAGCTCTGATTGAGAAGTCACAAAATATTGTAAATTTTGAAAAAAACTGCATGTATTTAGGATTACTTTGGGGGAAAATGATTGTTCACAATGATAAATTATTTAAACACATGATTTTGTTGATATGAAACAATTTTTATTTCACTGTAAGTGGCAACTAGACGGAAATTTTGATTTTTCAGAGAAAATGGAATTTCTCAGCATTAGTATGGGAGAAAGAAGTTGCAAACGACATTAATCTTTCGAGAAAAAAAAGGTCGTTCAATAAAATTGAAGGAGAGTTGCAGAAGAACAGAAGAAGAGAACAAAAGAGAAGAAAATAGGAGGATAATAGAGAAGGAAAGAAGAGAAGGATAAAAGAAAAGAAGAAAAGGTTTACGAGAAGGAGAGAAGAAGAGAGTTACGAGACATAGAAAGTTAGGAGAGAAAGAGAAGCAGAGAAGGAAAAGAGAAAGGAGCAGGAAAGAAGGAGTTAGGAGAAAAAGAGAATAAGAGGAAAATAGAGTATAGTGAAGAGGACTGTTGATGGAACAAGAAAATAAAAGAAGGAGAGAGTTCAGAGGAGCAGGGAAGAAGAGAAGAAGAAGAAAAGAGAAGAAAAGAGTTGAAGAAAAGAAGTGAAGAATTAGGACGGGAGTTGAGAGAAGATGGGAAAAACTCAGGAGTAGAAAGAGAAGGGAAGGGGGGAAGAAGCTAAGAGGAGAAGAAGAGAGTAACGAGAGGAAGAGTTTTAGGAATAGATAAGAAGAAGAGAATAGGAGAAGAATAAAATCAAGAGCGGAAGAGAAAAAGAGAGTTGAGAGAAGAGAAAAAAGATGGGGAAAAGATAGTTGAGGAAGGAAGAGAGTTAGGAGAGGGAAAGAGTTAAGGAAAGGAGAAGGATAGAATTAAAATAAGAGACATGATGAATGAGAGAAGAAGAGGAAAAGAGAGTTATTACAAGATGATAGCTTAGTTAAGGAGGAAAGTGTAAAAAAAGAGGAGTAGAGAAGGAGAAAGTCAAGATCAGAAAAAAAAGATGAGGAGGGAAGTAGAGGAGCATAGAGTTAAGAGAAGAGGAGATTGGAGAAAAGAGTTGAGAGAATCAGCAATTAAGAGAGTTAAGAGAGGAAGGAGTCAAGAGTAAGAGAAACAAGAAGAGTTGAGACAGGAAGAGAGTTAAGAGTAAAGAGATTAGGAAGGAGAACAGAAGAAGAGCAAAGGTAAGACGGGAAAAAGAGAGCTAAGAGAAGAAGGCGCGAATAAGAGTAGAGCAAAAGAAGACAAGTTGAGAACAAGGGAAGTAGAGAAGAACAGGGTTGAGTGAAGGAGAGAAAGAGAAGAGAGCTAGAAGAAAGAAAGAAGAAGATACAGAGAGGAATGAAAGAAGAAGAGAAGAAAAGACGAAAGGAAAAACAGAAGAAGAGATGTAAGAGAAGTAAAGAAAAACATAAGAAGAGACGGAGAGTAGAAGAGAGTTAAAAGAAGAGACAAGAGAGTTGAAAGGGAAAGAGAAGTAGAAAAGATGATAGTTAAGAAAAGAAGAGAAGACTAGAATAATAGTGAAAGGGAAGGAGTGAAGTAGACAAGGAGAGAAGTTGAGAAGAAGAGATTTAAGAGAAGTAAACGAAGAAAATGGATCTGAGAGAAGGAGAGAAGTAGATACAGAGAGAAATAAAAGGAAGAAGAGAATGGAAGGAAAGAAGAGGAAGACCGTTAACAGAAGAAGAGAAGAAAAGAAGAAGAGGGGAATAAAAGGAGAGTAGAAGAAAGAAGAGAGTTTAGAGAAGGAGAGAGTTAAGAGGGGCACATAAGTGGAGAAGAAGATAGTTTAGAAAAGAGGAAGGAAGGAGGGAAGGAGGGAAGGAAAGGAGAAGAGGAGAAGGGGAGAAGAGGTTTAAGAGAAAGGGAGAAGAACAATAGATGAAAAGTGAGTTGAGAGAAGAAGAGAGTTAAGAAGAGGAGAGAAGTATAGAAGAAGATAGTTAAGAAAATATGAGAATACTAGAAGGAGAGTCGAACAGAAGAAGAGGAGTAGAGAAGGAGAGAAAGAGCGAAAAAGGAGAGGAGAGAAAAAGATAATAAGAGGAAAAATAAGAGTTGGAAGGGGGAATGGGGAGATGCTCTATTCCTTGTTAGTTCTAGAACTTCTCTAGAAGATAAGTTTGTGTCTGTGTGTGTGTAAAATGCGAGAGGGCGGAGCAAGTGTTCTTTATGGAGAAATACGTGTTAAATTTCATGGTAGTTTATGATTGAGTCATAAAAGGCTTGAGTCAATATCGACTCAATATAAAGTTAAGATAGGTAGTGATTTCTCAAAGATGATTTGACCAGGTTACTGTGAATATTCCGGATTTGTGGAATAATAAATTCCCTATCCGGAGAAGACGTGCGGAACTATCGACGTTTCCCATAAAACGCAGTTTTACTTCAGCGATTCCATTTTCCAACGGCCTTTTCTATGCTCTCCGCAGAAAAGAAGCCGGTGACGATAGTGAACGTGTGCCATTTACGAGCAGCAGAAGGTAAACGGTGACCAGAGAGGAATTAACGGGAAACAATTACGGCTTTTGTGAATCCTGATGGCCTAGGGAATTTCCTAGAATAAACCCTGGTGTCTCTGCACTTGCTTCGCTAAAGCTGAGAGAAGAATCGTATATGAGTAATTACACAAAGGACAAACGGACTGGTAAATCGTGGTATAGTAGACAGACTGAAACGCAGAATCAAGATTGTGGTGCATCACAAAAGAGCCAAGAACCGAGAAAACGCGCAGTACCCTAGCGGTCAATTTCTCCGCAGTGAGTGTCGCGTGAGTTTTGCTCGTGCTTTCCAAAAATATTAGGAGAAAACGAGAGGCAGCGTTCGTCACGTCACGAAACAAAAAGGCGCATTAAAAAGCGCCTTTTTCTTGGTCATTCGATAATTGCTCGGATTGGAGTTTGTTGCAAAAGTGAGCTTAAACGAAATTGAAACTCTTCTCATCTCATTGTATGGGAAAGTAGATTAGTGTAAAATTAACTTTCAAAGTTCAGTAGGGAAAATTAATGAACTCAGGGAATAGAAAGTTACTTTTCAGACTCCAGCCATCGTGTAACTTTTTTTATTTCCAGCTTGCTGATTTACCGTGAGAGCAAAGAGAAAAATGAAAGGTGTGACGTGACAATAAAAATAGTGGAACGTTAATAAAGTATCTAAAAAGTTTGAAAATTCGTCAATAACAGTTCATTACGCTGGAACAACAAGGCCTTAAGTTGAAGAATAGCCAAAAAATGTAATTGTTAATAATATTTGTTCAAACATGTAGTAGTTGTAGTAGTTTGTAATAACAATTATCAAGTCTCATCCGGATTTTCTACGATATTGAGAAGTAAGTTATATAAAGTTTATAGCCTGAAAGAACCTAGTTTGTTCGTCGAAAAAAGCCAAATAGTCGACTTGGCAACCAAGATTGTTTAAACAATCATCAATTCTTATGATATGACCAGAGAGTATACTCAAGTTTTATTCTCATGCAATAAATAATTGATTCAGCAGAAAAATCTCAGTTCATACTATCTCTAATACCTGCTATAAATAATTGTTCCTAAAAAATTCTCATAATATAATACATTATTTATCAGCTCTTTATCAATTCAACTGGAAAATCCTTAGTATTTACTAGCTGCGCCCTGTGGCAGTGGCTTCGCCGCCGCGGAGTGAGTATGCTTTTTTATGTTTTCATTTGTAATAAAGTGTCCTATGTCCTTAAATACAGTCAGAAAAATGTGTTGAAAATTGCATGATGATCGATTAAGTAGTTTACGCGTGAAGACATCACAAACAAACTTGACAATCGCGGAAGACTCCCCTCCTACGCCGTCGATGATGGAGTTCTAGGTAATGAACTTCTTCCTTGCAGCAAACGCGGACCAATCCGGCGCAACCTCTCCCACTAACCGCGCGTAGGAAACGTTTTCGATCGGCCATAAATACCGCGCGTCTCGAGATCGGGACTCACTTCCCTCCGATCCGCAAGCTGTTCAGATGGTAAATAAGACCCGATTATTTGAACGTGAAAAACGTATTGTTTACTGCTCTATGTTGACCTGAATGAGTGAATCCTTTTCCTCAGGTAATCCAATCTTTCATCCATATTCTCTAAACTACTTTAGAGTCAGTCTTATCCAACGGGCTGACCTCAACTTCGAGATCAGCCTCGAAGTTGGATTTTCGACCAAAAAAGATTCCTACAACAGAATAATTAGGTCCCCATCAAGAATAATTAACTTTTGAATACATAAGATCATTTAATACTGAACAGCTAGATTTGCATTTCAATATTATAATTTCTAACCTGAAGATTAGTGGAAGAGATACATGTTTAATAGTAAAAATACGTTAACATGTAGAAAATGACTACCGAACTCCGATGGGGATTAGAACCTAGGATCGCAGATTACCGTTCTTTCAATTTTTCACAGCCTATGAGAAAATCGAATCCCGAATCCGCAAAAAAATTGATAAATAAATCAAAGCATGTGAGGAGAAGGGGGAAAGAAAAAGTCTAGGTTTTTGAATACATTCATTAAAATTGATTCGAAGTGGTGATAAATAAATCAAAGTATGTGAGGAGAAGGGGGAAAGAAAAAGTCTAGGATTCTGAATACATTGATTAAAATTGATTCGAAGTAGTAAAATGGTAGCGATTCGTGCTTGAACTTTTGGCCTGGCAATTGGAACGAGTCAGACCACAACGGATGCAACTAGAGAGCACAGTTCTACTCTTCGTCTCTCACTCTCTTCTGGGAATCTCGATTTTCTCTTCCCCTAACCTTTACGCTTCCATACAGCTAGTTTCCTCCCGTAATTAAGGACTGCAAGCTGCAACTTCGGTTGATCTAGTGCCAGAGCCTTAATGCATATGCACTCTCATATTGGCGTAATTTCCTGGGCCCAACAACACTAATCCAGAAAACATTCATTTGGGATGCTAGTTAGCTGAAATATATATTCAAGAATTCTGAGGTGATAACCTATGAAATGAGAAGATAGAAAATTTGGGGACGTTAATAGTATTGCTGTTACCGACATGTTACCGGCTTCAGGAACGTTTCACAGCTGCAGTGGTTCGTGTCTGTGCTTGACTCGCAGATATTTTTTGATAATGTCCTAGACAATGTCCGAGACATTATCATGACAACTTCAAGGTAAATGGAGGGCGTATACAATTATAAGATAAGTGAGTTGCAAGTGGATGCCTACAAGGAGTGATATTGCAGAGTGGGCAAATGAAAATAGGCGTCTCAAAGGGCGTGGCTAGTGAATATTTCTAAAATAGGCGGCTTTCTCGGAATTACTTCAGGCCCTAGCTGTAGGTATGACAACTGCTAATTTTTGTGACTTGGAATGTGGCCAAAAGGCGTGCTTAAGTTATACTGACAAGTAGTCAACTTAAAACAGACGTGGCAAGAAGATAAGCTAATATTTCTTCCAAAATAGGTGTTTCTCAGTGAGTGTTTGGAAAGCATGTACAAAGGTGTGGTCACGCCCTATTTTCATATTCAAGAGTGCGAACAAAGAGGATTCTTTCATGAAGTATACGTAAAATATAATGTCTGAGGAGCGTGGACAATGAATTGTCGCGTTTTCTGAAGACATTGAAAGCATTGCTGAGGTGCGTAGCTAACGAATTTCGTCCAAAAAAGGTCACATGAAATGATGTTGCTAGTTAACATTTCTTAAATGTGCGTGTTGTAGGAAGTTGCTTAGCGTCCTGGCTGAAACTATGGCTATTGCCTATTCTTTTGGTTAGGGATGCAGCTGAGAGGCCTGGTCAATTATTTACATTATGAGAAGCATTAGTTTCGAAGAACATTTCCTCAAAATAATATCGCACGCTAGAAGGATATTCTTTCAAATCACGACTCGTATTCACTATGAGTATTCTTTCATAGATACTATTTTAAAGAGAACGTCTGAAGGGCGTGACTGAAAAATGGGCGGGTTCCATTGCAAGAGAAAAGGCGATGCTGATAGGTATTATCGGAAAGTTATACTGCACAGTAGGTCACTCACATCGGGCGTGAAAAACAGCACGGCTAATAATATTCGTTAAATGGCTGTGTTTCAACAAGTGTTTGACGTGCATGCCTCAGGGTGTGGCCACTTCCTAGTTTTGTAGTAAAGAGTGTAGCTAAGGAAGAATTTTTTATGGATTGTTCTTGAAGACAAACGTGCGTAGGAGCGTGATGAATAAACAGGCATGTTCTTCTGCGAGATAAGAGACTCTGCTAATGGGCGTGGCCAAACAATAATATTTTGCAACAGCCCAAATAAAAAAGGGCGTAGCAAAGTTTGCAGCTTTTGAACATGTCCGAAAGTAGTGCTTTATATGAGATGTGGCTAGCGGTGCGGCCACTGACCGTTTTTGAGATAAGAGGTGCGACTAGAAGGATCTTTATGCATATGATGTGTGGGAGAGAGCGCCTAAGAGGCGTGGCAGAAAAAGGAGTGCGTTCCATTTCTATAAAAGGAGGATTAATAATGGGCGTGTAGAAAGAGTAATCATCCAATATAGCTTATTGAACTGGGCACGACAGAAAGGGCGGCGATGGGAATACCTGAATAAGGCCTATCCAGCATAGGGCGTGTCGAAGGTGTGTCCGCGGCTCATTCTATTTGACAAGGGCGTGGCTAGGGATGTGGTTGAACAAAGAATTCGATTCTTGTGTTTTATGAATGGACAAGTTTTGCAGTTTCCTCTACAATTATACGTACTACATTAACCCACAAAATTCTTTATAGGTACATATTACGCAAAACATTCTCGCTAATAGCAGTAGGGATATAAAAACTTTGCCATCAATTTTAATACCATCTCCGTTTCAAATCAAATCCTCATGATTAATAATTTATTTAACAAGTCTAGCGCGTTCAATCAGTCAAATACGACTTAACGAGTCAATATTCAACTCAAATCAACGTAGGTTCAAAGCGAGCAAATAAGATATAAATGAGGGCATATACGATTCGAAAACATGACTGTGGTTGGAACGCAACTGCACATCACATTTTGTGTAAATATGGAGGTGACATCTGTTACGATTCCTCAATATCAATACAGATTTCTACGGAAGCTCTTTCTATCTCCATTAGACTCAAAATTCTCCTATTTTGGAAAGTAAATTTTCCTTCGAGTTCCAATATTAATGAAGATTTTTCTACCTCCCTTTTTGGTCACTCTCATTTCCTTCTCTCATATAAACATCTCATGCACACTCCTATATCTCCTCTTCACATCCACTCAGTTTGGGAAACTCCCTACTCCCTTCTACTCTTTCCCGCCCTCCTACTCAATTTATCCCTTTAGGTCTCTTTTCTTACCGTATGTAGCGGGATTCCTCATACATCCAGTATTCATCCGATCCCTGTCTTCTTCTCTCCCCTTTCCTGCATTCACATAATTAACCCATACATTCTTTTATGTCTTTTCTACTCATTCACTTACTCTGAATCTTCCTTCTCATCCTTTCTTCGTATTTTGTATCCTGATTCACAAATCCTCTTCCATGTATCTATCTTCTACCTTTTACTATTTTTTTTCTATTCCTAATAGTCTATCTTTCCTCCTTTTCCTTCCACCATATCTCCAGGAAACTTTCGCTTTCCTTCTTCCTATCGCATTGTTTCTTCTCTATCTTCTCTACCCTTTCCTCTATCTCTCACATACTTGCAGCACATTTTTTTACTCTCGTTTGTTCCCCTCTCTAATTTAGTCCTTCCTTCTCTCCATCTGTTCTTTATTCTTATATTCTTCTCTTCTTTGAGCTTTCGCCTTCTCTTCTTTCTTTTACATTCTTCTTTATCCTCTTTCCTTCTTTTCTTCTTTTCTCCCTCTCTTCTCTTATCACTCGTCTTTTCATCTCCGTCTTGATCCTCCTTTTCTCCCTTCTGTTCTTCCATTCCTCTCCTTTTTTCCTTATCTCAACACTCTTCTACTCTTCCTCTGTTCTCCTATTAACACTCTTGCTCTCTCAAACATCTGTTCCTCTCCTTCTCTTCTTGCAACTCTCTTCTTCTTTCCTTTCTTCTTCTCTCAACTCTATTCTCCTCTTCCCTTTTTTCTTATTCATTTCATCATTTTCTTCTCTTAACTCTCTTTTTTCTCCTTCTCTAGTTTTATATCATTTCTACTCATCCTCTTCTCTTTGTGTCTTCTTTTTCTCTTTTCTTCTTTAGTTCTTCTCTCCTTCTTTTATTCTCACCCCTCTCTTCTCTTTTTCATAAGAAGCCTACGCTCCGACCGTGTGGTCTTATGCACACACCGTTTTTTTCTGTTCCGAGTACATAAGGACCCTTATCTTAGGAATATCATGTCATTCGTTAAGGAGTGCCTGTTGAAAACTAGCCTCTAAATTCCAAGGACATGAAGTTTTTGTCTCGTGAACAAAGATCATTATAGCTGTATATAAATGGATTAACTACACTTCTCAATCGCTCATTTTCAATGGAAGAAAATAGCATTTATTTTCAGAGTAATTATAGAATTTTACATCTTTTTCTCTTAACTTCCTTCTTCTCTTCTACTCTCAACTTTATTCTCCTCTTCTATTCTTCTTTTCTCACCATCTCCCCTTAATTCTCTTCTCTTCTTTTTCTCTCAACTCCCTTCTTCTCTTGTTAACTTAACTCTATTCTTCTCTCATTGCCTCCATTTTTTCGTCTTTTTTTCGCTTCTTTTCTCCTACTCTTCTTCTTTTTATCATCTCAACTCTCCTTTATTCCCATTTTTCTTTTTCGTTTTCTTTTCTTCTCCTTACGTTCTCTTATCTCTCTTCTTCCTTTCTTCTCTTCTTTCCTCCTCCCCTTAACTCTCTTCTTCTCTCACCTCTGTTCTCTTCTTCTACTCTCCTTCTATTCTTCTCTCAAGTCTCTTCTTCTAACGATTCCCTTCTCCTCTTCTATTATTTTCTTCATCTCTTAACTCTACTCTTCTCTTCTACTCTTATTTCCTTCGTGTCTCCTTTTCTTCGTCTTTTTCTCTTTTCTGTTCTCCTTCTTTATGCTCTTAACTCTCTTCTTCTCCTTTTCTTTTTTTCTCTTCTCCTCTCAACTCTCTTCCCTTGTTTTTCTCTCCTCCAGAAAAACCGTACGTTTTACCAGTGTGATCTAACGCACACACTGTTTTTCTTTTTTCCAAGTAAATAAGGCCCTCTATCTGAGAAAGTCATGAATCGGTAATTATTTGTGAAAAAAATAACACACAAATGCTGCTTCGAATTTATTTTTTCGTTACGAAGTGCCTGTTGTAAACTAGCCTATAAAAACCAAAAACTGTAATCTTTTATGTCTGGTTAACAGAGATCGTAATAACCGGATATAAATGAATTTACTACCCTCCATAATCGCTACTCTGTACATGAAAATTTTAAATGAACGAATGGCATTTATTTCAAGAGTAATTGAAATTTAACAACGCATCGTAATTTTCCTCCTCTTAGTAAAGCTCTTGAATTTTTTAATTAAAAATAGCCAAGTTTCTAATAAAAAAAAAAAAAAACTCTCCCAAAAACAAATAAATTATTGAAAAAAAAAGATGACTTCACGTAAGAAGTTGAACAACCCAAAAGTTGGAATATCTGTCCTCAACACATGAATCTTAAGTTTTGAAACAAGGGAGATTGATTAATTAACCATAAGCGGTTGTACTTTTTACGAAAAAAATATTTCTCAACCAAGAAAGAAGAATGTTTAATCCGGAAGGACAAATTTAAAAAAAAAGTTTCGATTCCAAACAAAATAATGAAAGCTTGAATGAATGGTATGAATTTCTAAATAAATAGCTGCATTTCTAACCCGACAGTGGTATTTTTGCTTGAGACAATTTATATTTTTCAAATTACAAATTTTCAACAAAGCAACTTCATTTTCGACCGACGAATATGAGTGGAAGTTGATCCTGATGTAGTGCACCGTAGCTAAGTTGGGAGAGCACTCGTCTGGATAGCGAGGGTCCTGAATTCGGATCCCAGAAGAGTCTAAATGACGTTAAAATATACCGAAAATTTGAAAAATTTATTGGGTTGGTGCATTAGACACCCAGTTTGCGAGTAGTGAACATGATCTTTCGTCAGAATTGATGAAAACTGCAAAAATAGAATACATAAACTGAAAATGTAAAAGTAAGTGCAATCAGGATTAAGTCGTTCGAGAAGGCTCTTCATGTTTTTGAATGACATGCAAGTTTTGGAGTAACATCCATAATATTAGTCTAAATGTAGTGGAAGAGGCTTAGTGCACTTAGGGAGAGTAGTTAAGGGTTAAATGTCTTCAACCACGAAGTATGCGTAGACGTTCTGCCTGAATGGAATTCAACGTTACTAAAGAGCTTCTGTGCCTAGTATTTTATAAAGAAACTGTTACATGAAATTGTTATCATGGTTAGGAGGAGACTAATATATCTCTTTATTGAGATTTCAAGAATCATTCTGCTGTATGATAAATTAAACATATATATTTCCAAAAATATGAATAATATCTCACGAAAGTAGAAAATAATATTTCAAATAGCTGCGCCTAGACGTCCGAAAAAATTCGTAGAATTGGTAAAGGAAATGGAAGTCTGCATTTAGAATCTTCTCAATGTGAACAGTTCGAGGACTTGGGAAGGAAAAAGTCCCGATATTTTTTTTTTTTCTTTTCTTTTTGTTTGATGGGGCCGAGGAGGTAAAATCTTCAGAAAGACACCCAGGGGAAACTGGGTAGTGTCGGATTCGCAT